>VSMD01056287.1:0-36870 GCA_008750895.1 Mirza zaza
CCAAATAATACCCCGCAGCCCCCAAATAATACCCCGCCGCCCCAAATAATACTCCACCGCCCCCAAATAATACCCCGCTGCCCCCAAATAATACCCCGCTGCCCCAAATCATACTCCACCACCCACAAATACCCTGCCACCCCCAAATAATACCCCACCACCCCCAAATAATACCCCGCCACCCCAAATAATACCCCACTGCCCCCAAATAATACCCCACCATCCCCAAATAATACCCCACCACCCCCAAATAATACCCCACCGCCCCCAAATCATACCCCACCGCCCCCAAATCATACCCTGCCGGCCCCAAATAATACCCCACCGCCCCCAAATCATACCCCGCTTCCCCCAAATAATGCCCCACCACCGCCAAGTACCCCACCACCCGCAAATACCCTGCCACCCCAAGTACCCGGCGACCTCCAAATAATACCTCCCACCCCTAAATCATACCCCACCACCCCAAGTACCCCACCACCCAGAAGCCGCCCCTGCGCCTAGTGCAGTGTTCCTCAAGGTGCATTAGGCATTCAAATCACCTGACATTCTTGTTCACAAAAAGATTCGGATTCATTACTTCGGGGGTAAGGCCGAGATCGTGCATTCCTACCTCACCCCCAGGCGATGCCAGTGCTACTGGCCTACCCATCATCACCCTTTCAACGGCAGGGTTTTAGTAGATAAAAAGGAAAAGGTCTTAATATGAATAGAAAAGTAACACAGGCTGGTTTCCTAAAGCTCTACAACCTTAAGCTGATCCCTAAACATTCCAGAGCCTCAGTTTTCACATTCATAAAATGGTGATGATAATAATATCTGTCTCACAGGGTGGCTGAGAAAATCGAGTGGCATAATTTATATAAAAAGCTTATTATATACAGTATCTTTACAGTTAAAAGTAAGAGAGCTTCAACTTGAACTAGTTTAAACAGAAAAAAATAAAAGGTACTTACTGGCTCCCGTAAACTGAAAAGTCTTGGAGTGCATCTGGCTTCAGGCATAGCTGGATCCAGTTACTCAAATTATTTCTTCCAGATGCTTGCTCTTGAATTCTCTCTTGATTTGTTTCTCACTCCTTTTCTTTCTCCCTTTTTTTTTTTTGAGACAGAGTCTCACTTTGCTGCCCTGGCTAGAGTGCCATGGCGTCAGCCTAGCTCACAGCAACCTCAAACTCCTGGGCTCAAGCAATCCTCCTGCCTCAGCCTCCCAAGTAGCTGAGACTACGGGCATATGCCACCATGCCTGGCTAATTTTTTTTCCTATATATTTTTAGTTGGCCAATTAATTTCTTTCTATTTTTAGTAGAGACAGGGTCTCGTTCTTGCTCAGGCTGATCTCGAACTCCTGACCTTGAGTGATCCACCTGCCTTGGCCTCCCAGAGTGCTAGGATTACAGGCGTGAGCCACTGTGCCCGGCCTCTCCCTTCCTTTCATGCCTCACTCTTTCCTGTTTGGGGCTCTGCTTTTTTGGTGTGGCCTTCATACCCAGGCAGGCTCTCTCAAATGCTATATGGCAAACACCTGCCCTCCCATAAACACTTGAGGGGGGAGGTAGGGGGACTGTAATCTCTTGGACTGACTCTCTTATCTCCCTTCATTTCAAACCGTGCTCACCCTGGATATCATTTCCTTTTATTCACCTGTTACTTGAAAAACAAATAAGATGTATGGCAGGGCGCGGCGGCTCACGCCTGTAATCCTAGCACTCTGGGAGGCCGAGGCAGGAGGATCCCTTGAGCTCAGGAGTTTGAGACCAGTCTGAGACCAGCAACAGCAAGACCCATCTCTACAAAAAATAGAAAAAGTAGCCGGGCATGGTGGCACGTGCCTGTAGTCCCAGCTACTCGGGAGGCAGAGGCAGGAGGATCGCTTGAGCCCAGGAGGTTGAGGTTGCTGTGAGCTATGATGATGCCACTGCACTCTGTGTATGCACTCTATCCAGAGTGACAGAGTGAGACTCTGTCTAAAAAAAAAAAAAAAAAAAAAATAGGATGTTAGCTGGCCTCTAATCGTGTGGCATGGGAAGATCTATTAATATTAGAAGCCAGAGGTCTGCATTCTAATCCAAGTTTTGCCACTAACTGGCTTTGAAACTTTGGTCTGATTCGTTTAACTTCCGTGTGGTTTAGTTTCCCCGGGTATAGCACGAGGGCTGACATCAGTTGTCTCAAAGGTCCCTTCTGGCTCCAAGGTCTGTGTTTCTACAATTTTGGCCTTATTGTATGCCACCACTCAGCGGCACTCACATTTTAGCAGAGACTTTCTGAGATAGCAGCGACTCAATGCAATGAAGGGACCACCACCAGCAGAAATATAATGAAGAAATTTGGGTAGAGAAAGCAGGAATGTGTTCCCAAGCCGCCTAAACATCACCCCACGTGGGCGTTCACCTAATCATGGGATTTCGAATTTGCTGCTCAAGCCAGTCGAGACTGTGGCTTGGTTGCCTCTGTTCACACGAGGGCAGAAAACAAGGCTGAGCAGTCACCCTCAGGCTCACTTTCCTCTGACCGGATGTCTAGCTTCCCTCTGCCTAGCCTGACAATGACCTTCAGCCTCCTTTGGGATGGTCTGGCCGGTCCTTCCACGGCCTCCCATTTAGGTTCATCCTGAGCCTGCTTGGCCTCCACACAGCTCCAGCCTCCAAAGCGTCCATCATCTGCAAGTCTCCACCGAAACTTCCCATCCTGTTCCCCATGCCTGCAAGTCCTACACCCTGCTAAGTGGCAGACACTGCCTTCAAGAAACTAATCGCTTCTGGCTTACTAATGGATGCAAAAGAGTTACCCTCCCAAAAAATATACGTGTGCTTCCCAAGGGCCTTGCCCTAACACAAAAGAATGACCCCAGTGGTGGAATTTCAGGCCTTGTGAACACATGAAGAGCCAGATTAGAAGCTAAGCCTGTGAGCTCACTCTCAGACAGGCAATTTTTGTTTATTTTATACTCCGCTTCTTCCAAACTGTATTGGAGGTCACCGTGACTATTAAAAAAGGCAGGTGTATTCAATGATAGAAATTAAATTTAAAGATGGGAAAACGAACAAGTCAAGCCCCGAGCCTAGGCTAATATTTATCATTGAGTATAAAAATTCACCCTGATCTTCTTGCTAGCCAAGGCAAAAGTAAAACACGGTGGATTAAACCACTTTCAAGCACCAGTTAAAAGGGAAAATGCTAGATTATAGTTGTAAATTAGCAGAAGAATCCAAACCAGGGACTTTAAACAGTGTAAAGAGCGATGGCTTAACAGGCTGCTTATTACATCAGGGTAGGTATGTCCTTCACACGGACTTTCGGTTATGCCCTTGAGAAAAGATGGCCTCAGAGGGTGGAGGGTCCCTCGTTTTCCCAGCTCTGACCTTGTCTATCCAGCACTCAGTGAAGCGGAGATTTTTCTGTCATCAGCGGTAACCAAAGCTGTTCATCAAAGTCACCTGCCTGATTTGAACAGTGGCCGTTTGCGTTATCACCAAGTCCCATAATTTTTGCATCCCAGGTGCTCTCAAACCAGCCCCACACTCTTCTCCACCACTGCCCCCTGCCTCGAGTCGGGCCCCGTCACCTCTCCCCGGACCTAATTCACGTCTCTCCTCCCAACCCTGCGCCAGTCCCTCTGCGTGCAGCGCAGCTAGACGGGAACCTTCCTAGACGCCAACCCCACGGCGCCACGCGAGGGCCTTCCTGTCACTGGCAGGGTGCAGAGGCCTCAGCCAGGCTCTTCCGATCTGGCCCTCCTCTGCCCTGCCGGACTCACCTCCCGTCCCCGCCTGTCCCTTTCCTCCCCTTCGCTCCCAACCGAAGTATTTTTAGCTCCTCCAAATGCCCCGCAGCCTTTGCCTGGCTCTGCTTCCTCGTCCTTCAGACCTCAGTGTAGACAGAACGTTTTTCACAAAGGCTTCCTCAGCCAGTCCAGCCTGACCTGTCCCTGTGTCCCCAGGGGAACCTGCTTGCTCCCCTGGGCCCTCAGCTCCATTGCTGACAAGCTCGGCCCAGCGGGGCGCGGTGGCTCACGCCTGTCATCCCAGCACTCTGGGAGGCTGAGGCGGGAGGATCGCTCAAGGTCAGGAGTTCGAGACCAGCCTGAGCAAGAGCGAGACCCCCGTCTCTACTATAAATAGAAAGAAATTAACTGGCCAACTAAAATGATGTAGAAAAGATTAGCCGGGCATGGTGGCGCATGCCTGTAGTCCCAGCTACTCGGGAGGCTGAGGCAGGAGGATCGCTTGAGCCCAGGAGTTTGAGGTTGCTGTGAGCGAGGCTGAGGCCACGGCACTCTAGCCCGGGCAACAGAGTGAGACTCTGTCTCAAAAAAAGAAAAGCTTGGCCCCACCGTCCCCCACCTGTGCTGCTCCTCTTGCTACTCATGTTATCCTTGACAGCCACCCCACGCCCCCGTGCCTCAGTTTCCTCATCACCAAATAGGACTCACAGAAGCACCTACTTTATAAAGATATTGTGAGAACTAAATGAGAAAATTCACTCAAAGCTCTTACACTGTTTCAAGCACACAGTGTGAATAACTGTTATTATTATGGAGAGTATTATTGTGTTTCTGCACAGAGTCTCACTCTGTTACCAGGGCTAGAGTGCCGTGGCGTCAGCCTCACTCACAGCAACCTCCAACTCCTGGGCTCAAGCGATCCTCCTGCCTCAGCCTCTGGAGTGGCTGGGACTACAGGCATGCGCCACCATAGCCGGCTAATTCTTTTTTTCTATGTATTTTTAGTTGGCCAATGAATTTCTTTCTATTTTCAGTAGAGACGGGGGTCTCGCTCTTGCTCAGGCTGGTTTTGAACTCCTGACCTTGAGCGATCCTCCCGCCTCGGCCTCCCAGAGTGTTTGGATTACAGGAGGCAATTATTTTCTTATTCACTGTCTTATGCCCATACCCAGCTCGAAGTCTGGCACTGAATAGGTGATCAATAAGTATTCGCTGGACGAATGGATGAATGTCGAATTCTCCAGTTTGTCGTGTGCAATGTCCCGTTTGCAGGTCCCTTGACTGAGGTCTGTGACCACCCGAAGAACCAGTGTGCTAGCACCTCCCAGTTTGTTTGCTTTGGTGTTTTTTTCCATTTACTCTGCAAGGAGAAGGATTCCATTTTGCAGAGAAGGGAGGAGGGGGAGGCTGATTCCAAAGGCCTGTTTGTTCTCATTATTAATTCTCCTCTCCTCTTCCAGGCGGAGTCTGGATGGTTTTGAATGTGCACTCATCTGGAGCGGCAGCCTCATTCTCTCGTTTCATGCCTGGCTGCAATTAAAGTCAAAGGCAGAATTTAAAAATACAACTTTATTATGGAGTGAAAGAATTGTTGATTCAAGAACTGGCCTATAATCTCACAACATTACCAAAAAGAAAAAAAAAAAGAAGAAGAAGGAATACCACGCTGCCAACTTGTGGGTTTGGTCCAACCTGCAGAGACTCGAAACTCCAGAATCAATAACTCGGTTCACTTTGCTGGTTTCTAATGCAATTATAAGCATTGGAAAATTGCCCAAATGCTCAAATAGGAAATAAGGTTCTACTTAGAACATTCCCCACACCCTTTTCTAAAGAAATACTTGGGCGTTAAAGGCAAAATAACTGAACGGGGTGAGGCCCGGCCGTTTTCCATGTGAGATCCAAGAGCTGCGGAATTTCAGAGCTGGAAGGAAGCTCAGAGGTCACCATGAGGCCATTTTACAGATAAGATAATTGAGGCCCAAAAAGAGAAGGCACTCGCCCCAGGTTCCCACAGCGGGCGTGAATCTTGAAAGATCTCCACCTTTCCTTAATCATTTCTGTAAGAAATATTTGCTGAGATCCTATTTGGGCCCAGGCAGCGCGCTAAGCATGAGAAAGTCATTAGTAAACCAAACAGACACGTGCTCTGGCCTCGTAGAACCTCACATTCTGCTGCGGAGTCGGACAGTTAACAAGTAAACCGGCAAATAAGTAGGTAGTGGACGGCCAGAAGGAAGCAGATTGCAGTGAGTGACAGAGAGCTGCTTGTATGGGGGGGCCAGGGAGGCGACTCAGAGGAGGTGACGTTCTCAGCGGAGACCCGGGGGAAAGAGCCAGCTCAAGGGCCTAGAGACAAGGAGGAGCTTGGCAAATTCAAGGAGCCAAAGGGAGACGCACGTGGCTGAAGCATAGTGCATGATATGACAGCCACATCCTTAGAACAGAGCACGATGGCACTTACACTTCCCCCAGTCCCCAACAGGAGCGGTGTCACCGGGCTCATACCTGCTCAACTCACTTGTGAAAGCACTTTTCCTTCACGAGCCGGAAGAGAACTTGACCAGATTTGGTTAAGAATATATCCTGTGGGTCAGACGAGGTGGCTCACGCCTGTCATGCTAGCACTCTGGGAGGCCGAGGCGGGAGGATCGCTCAAGGTCAGGAGTTCGAAACCAGCCTGAGCAAGAGCGGGACCCCTGTCTCTACTAAAAAACATAGAAAGAAATTAATTGGTCAACTAAAAATAGATAGAAAAAATTAGCCGGGCATGGTGGCGCATGCCTGTAGTCCCGGCTACTCGGGAGGCTGAGGCAGGAGGATCGCTTGAGCCCAGGAGTTGGAGGTTGCTGTGAGCGAGGCTGACGCCACGGCAGTCTAGCCCGGGCAACAGAGTGAGACTGTGCCTCAAAAATAAAGAAATAAAAGAATAAAAATAGAGACCAGAGCCTGCGCAGTCAGACACCCTTGGGGACAGGCCAGGCTTGGCCCACGTGGAGCTGGGCCAGCTGGCTGATTTCTCTGAGCTGCAGTTTCCCCGTCGGTGGAATGGGTATCTCAGGGCGGAGTGTGAAGGAATGGACGAGCTCGTGCTTACACACTGCTGAGCGCCCGCCCAGCCCACCCGGGCTCCGCCGGCTTGGGTTTTCTTGGCTCGCTCAGCAGCCGGCCCGAGCGCGCCCTGGCCCGGCTAAGGTCCCGGCTCTGCAGCCCGAGTGCATTATTATCCCACCTTCCACAGTGACCCGCAGAGGCACACCTGAACGGAAGGCTGACCTTTGAGGCCCGAGGACCACCTGGGGTAAGCCCCAGCAGGCTGCATGCCCACCACCCCCTCCAAACCCCGCAGCGGAACACGAACTGCCTCCCCCGCGTGAATACGATGAATTGCCCTGTTTCTGTTTAAACACCGATGAGCTGATGTCTGGTTCTTATTAAATATCATAAGTAAATTATTAATTCATAGCAGAAACAAAAGTATAAACACCGATACTCCGAGGGTCTGTGAATCGCTCCAGGGCGGCCGGGACTCTAAGACACACGGGCTTAACTGGCTTGAGGCCTCGGCTGCACCGAAATCCCAGCAGGCAGGGATTGTGGAAGTCGGGGAAATAGGGTGTTCCTCTGCTCTATTTCACTGTCTGCCCCCAACGCACACACACACACGAAAGTCCTTGACTGCATTGCTCAGCGCTGGGTGGCAATGATGATGGCAGTTATAGCGACAGTAATACTCACCGTGTTTCCCCAAAAATAAGCCCTACCCATACAATAAGCCCTAGCAGGATGTCTAAGCATGTGCACAATAGAACCCCTACCCCGAAAATAAGGCCTGCTGCTGGGCGTGGCTATGAAAATAAGCCCTAGTGCTGGGCGTGGCTATGAAAATAAGCCCTAGTGATGGGCGTGGCTGTGAAAATAAGCCCTGGTGATGGGCGTGGCTGTGAAAATAAGCCCTGGTGATGGGCATGGCTGTGAAAATAAGCTCTGGTGATGGGCGTGGCTGTGAAAATAAGCCCTGGTGATGGGCGTGGCTGTGAAAATAAGCCCTGGTGATGGGCGTGGCTGTGAAAATAAGCCCTGGTGATGGGCGTGGCTGTGAAAATAAGCCCTGGTGCTGGGCGTGGCTATGACAATAAGCCGTGGTGCTGGGCGTGGCTATGAAAATAAGTCCTGGTGATGGGCGTGGCTATGAAAATAAGCCCTGGTGATGGGCGTGGCTATGAAAATAAGCCCTGGTGATGGGCGTGGCTATGAAAATAAGCCCTGGTGATGGGCGTGGCTATGCAGCGCATCTGCACAACCCATGCATTTTGTTGCAGAGCGGGAAAGAACAGGAGCAGCCCTTCTCATCTGCCCCGTGACAGCTCTAGTGCTCCACAGGAGAGATCGGGGCCAGTGGTTCTAAAGGAAATAGAGTCGCAAGACATTCAGGATGGGATTCGGGGTTTGGAGAGTGAGGATGATATTCCAGAAGAAGACGACTTCACTCTATTGGAATCAATGTAGATGGTTGTGCTGTACTTAAAAAAAAGTAACACATCCCCTGAAAATAAGCCCTAGGGTGTCTTCTTGAGGAAAACTAAATATAAGACCCTGTCTTATTTTCTGGGAAACACGGTACCCCCCTTCCCAGGCGCACGCCAGGCTGATCAGTTTCTGCTGCCAGTGCCTCCCACTGTTGCATGGACGCGCTGTTGAAGGACGGCCCCTCACCAGGGCTTGTGCACGGAGCCTTGATTTACCCGGTTGTCCCCACTGGCCCCAGCGCCCGCTGAAGCTCACTGAAGTCTTGTTTGGGGCTTTAAAGGTGACAGCTTTTATCCGTTTACACTTCACACCGAGCCATTTTTCGCCTAAGCAACGTGCACTGTGCCACGCTGGCGGGCCCCTGCGCCCAAACCCGCCCCCGAGTGTGAGTTCTCAGCCCTTTGGGTTGCACGGCAATTTTATTTTAGGGGCTCCGTGGCCCCGTCTCCCTGTGGGTAGGGGACATTCCAAACGACCCCGATTTTGGAGGAAAGAGATTAGAGGCAATTTCTACAAACCGGGTTCCTTCTCTCCGGGACCAGCTCTGCATAACAAAGGGCGAGGGAACTCTTGGTAAACCACTCAACAGAACAAAAAGGTGTTCTGCGTTCCCTTTTTCCAAGACAATCGGAGCCTATTTACCCTTTCATTTGCACACCCAGGGAAGCTTTTCGAGGACTTTTTCCTGACCCAGCTGACCTCCTCCGGAGACTTTCGGCCCCTACTAGGGCTTAATTTTTGCTTTGTCAGGCACTAAACTTATCCTCCTTTTAGGCCTCTAATGTCCGATTCGCCCATGAGGACTCATTAGTGGGTCTCGAAAACGATTTAGTGGCTTTCAACCATACTTTTTTGCTAATGAATTAAAATGGAAAGTAAAATTATTTTGTGTGTCTTAGAGAACTGATTCAGGAAACTCTGGCTTCACTCCTGTGCAAAGATGTGCCTGTGCTAGATCAAGACGTAAAATGAATTTCTCAGTGTGGATCAAAGTCAGAGAGTCTGAATCCACTGCTCTCTGCAAAACATCTTTCTGTTACTGGGCCATCCTCTCTCTTCTTTGGCTTTCTCCTCTTCAACCTTTAGGCTCAACTCCAGGAAACCTTTTTATTTATTTATTTTTTTAAGTTAATATATGCAACATAGGAAACTGAAAAACACAAGAAGCAAAGAACAAAGTCATCCACAATCACAGGCAGTTTACGGTTGGACATGTCCTTCTAGACCCTAACACATACACAACAGCCAGTTTTATGGGATTGAGGTAGTACAGTATATATCATGCTTTTTCACACATCATGAATATTTACCAGTCGAAAAATCCCAAAGCTATGTGAGTATTTTGATAACCAAGAATACACTACACCAACTCGATCTGTTAGGAAAAAATGTAATCCTGCCTTTCTTGGGATGAAAATTTCATAGGAGACAAAAATGGCAACAGGCCTCTAGATAAAAGCTGGCGGAGTTCCAATTAAAATACTACATTCCCTTAATGCTCAATTTAAAATCAAACATAAAGCAACAAATTACACTAAGTGTAATGTTTCTAAGAGAATTCATTATCAGATCTATACCATTAAAGTATTAGCAAGAAAGTATGTTTTTATGGAATTACTTTTTTTTTTTTTTGAGACAGAGTCTCGCTCTGTTGCCCAGGCTAGAGTGAGTGCCGTGGCGTCAGCCTCGCTCACAGCAACCTCAAACTCCTGGGCTCAAGTGATCCTCCTGCCTCAGCCTCCTGAGTAGCAGGGACTACAGGCATGCGCCAGCATGCCCGGCTAATTTTTCTATATATATTAGTTGGCCAATTAATTTCTTTCTATTCTAAGTAGAGACGGGGTCTGGGGTCTCGCTCCTGCTCAGGCTGGTTTCGAACTCCTGACCTTGAGTGATCCTTCTGCCTCAGCCTCCCAGAGTGCTAGGATTACAGGTGTGAGCCACCGTGACTGGCCTATTGAATTACTTAATATATTCTTATAGCCAAAAGGGATGCATATACATCAATGGCTATCATCAAAATGTAAATATGAACACATCTGTATACTTCTCTCCTTTCATACTTCCTTCTGCCCCTCTGCTGCCAACCTAATGAACAAGTCCTGATATACACTGCTCAGAGGTGGCTTAACAATTCCATGTCCAAGATGCATCTCTTCTATCAATTATTACTAGCTCTTTGGTAGCATCTCCATATCTAGCAGATGACTTTAGATTATAACCGTCAGTCTGATGTGCATTTTTAGTAAAGTATCTGTTTATTGTGGACAGAGTTCATTATTTTGCAATATCTAAGCTTTGGAGGTGTCTTGAGGTGACAATGTATGATAAAAAGAACTAGTGAATAGTCATTTTGTGATTATCAGGTGGTCTTTTTTTTTGAACCCCTTTTCCCATTTAGAAGTGGGGCCAGGCCTGGCGCGGTGGCTCACGCCTGTCATCCTAGCACTCTGGGAGGCCGAGGCGGGCGGATTGCTTAAGGTCAGGAGTTCGAAACCAGCCCGAGCAAGAGCGAGACCCGTCTCTACTATAAATAGAAACAAATTAATTGGCCAACTAATATATATAGAAAAAATTAGCCGGGCATGGTGGCACATGCCTGTAGTCCCAGCTACTCGGGAGGCTGAGACAGGAGGATCGCTTGAGCCCAGGAGTTGGAGGTTGCTGTGAGCTAGGCTGACACCACGGCACTCACTCTAGCCTGGGCAACAAAAAGCGAGACTCTGTCTCAAAAAAAAAAGAAGTGGGGCCTTCCAAGCTTGCAGAGATCCTGTGATACATACTCTCGAGTGCTCTGGCCACGCTGTTTTGCAGTGATCTGTGTGAGTACTCTGGGACCCTCGCCTTCACGCATCCACAGTGTAGAGACCTTGAGCTGCTTGAGGACAAAGACCGTGTCTTAGTCTCCACTGTAGTAGCCCCAGCTCGGGGCACACAGCACGACTGGCACAGTAAATATTTGCTGAATGCACCAGCCTGCCCCCATGATTGGTTTGCCTTTGGCACCTTCCAGATTCCACCAGATGCCACTGCTGATATAAACTTCTCTGTAGTCTTGCGTCGGCTTGCTCTGTGCACATTTGCATAGCTCATCAGTTTCCCCTGTTTGATTGGAAACCCTATCAGGGCCGAGACCATCTCTTATCATTCTTTGTATCTTGAGTCCCCAGAGAAAGCCTGAGTGGTAAGGGTGGCTCGCTGCTGTTAATCTTGTGCTGAGCAAGAGATTAGTCCTGTCTGACTTTCTCTCCTTAATTGCGTCTCAGTTTGTTCCAGAAAGTCTTTAAGGGTGCTTGACAGCATACGTTAAATGGAGCGTAAGTTAAAAGCCAACGAGAACTTCTGAGAATTTTAACTGAAAGAAAAATCAATACATGCATCAAGATTCAGCTACAAGAGTGTTTATTACACTGTTTTCATTAAAAGGAAAAAAAAATAGAAGCAGCCTAAATTAAACAATCTTATCCCATGGCATTGAGGGTGGGGGAGGGCATTGGGGTATAGGGAGAAGATAACCAAAATACAAACCATGGTTCTCTCTGGGTATGGCTACGTAATTTTTACTGATTTTGTGTTTGTTTTTCTGTTTTATACATTTTTCTAAGAATGAATTTCTTTGGTACAAAAGTATCATTCTTTGGTAAAGGCAGGTTAGGGAAGTTAATATTCTTTTAAGTAGGAAGGGCAAAAGAAAAATGCAGGCCGGGCACGGTGGCTCACGCCTGTAATCCTAGCACTCTGAGAGGCTGAGGCAGGAGGATTGCTCAAGGCCAGGAGTTCGAAACCAGCCTGAGCAAGAGCGAGACCCCCGTCTCTACTAAAAAAATAGAAAGAAATGAATTGGCCAACTAAAAACATATAGAAAAAATTAGCCGGGCATGGTGGCGCATGCTTGTAGTCCCAGCTACTTGGGAGGCTGAGACAGGAGGATTGCTTGAGGCCAGGAGGTGGAGGTTGCTGTGAGCTAGGCTGACACCATGGCATTCACTCTAGCCCGGGCAACAGAGTGAGACTCTGTCTCAAAGGAAAAGAAAGAAAAGAAAAGAAAAGAAAAGAAAAGAAAAGAAAAGAAAAATGCAAATAGGAAGCTAAGAATGAGGCTTATTCCAAAAATGCATGCCACAAAAACTGAAATAGGCAAGTCGCGAATTTGACTCTGATCTTTCCAGCAATTAAGGCAAAAAGGGAACCGGGATAGATTACAGAACTCATACCGCCCGGAACCCCACGACTCTTCTGCCCTGTCGCCCTGTGAGGAGGTTCTGCAAGGTGAGGAATCACATCCTCAGCAAGATCCAACCCCCGGGGGGAGTTTCCTGGAGTTGGCCTGGAACAGAGCAGTCTCTAAATTAGACCATCTTCCCTGCCCTTATTCTAAGGCCGGCCTTAGGCAAGGTATTTAATTCCCCACTAAGTACCTCTATTTACCAGTGGTAAATTAATTGCTTCATATCTAAATAACTGGAGAGTATAATAGCTGCAGTGAGCAGTTACGTGATTAGCCCATCCTAGCCCCAGGCGGGCTTCTCAGCATTGGGTCCCTCTCCCAAAATGCCCCGAGCCCCTTCCCTGAGACCAAAACTAGCACTGCGCGGGCCGAGAGGCAGCTCGGTGACTCACCTGCATTGCTACCTCTGGTTCTTCCAGGTGTGGAAGGCAAGAAGCCAGAAAGACTCGATTGTTTAAACTTTATCTGCTCTCTAAAGCCCAAAGTGCCCAATAAAACCAAACTAGTGATTGTTCTTTTTTTTTTTTTTTTTTTTGAGACAGAGTCTAGCTCTGTTGCCCCAGCTAGCGAGAGTGCCGTGGCGTCAGCCTCGCTCACAGCAACCTCCAACTCCTGGGCTCAAGCGATCCTCCTGACTCAGCCTCCTGAGTAGCTGGGACTACAGGCATGCGCCACCATGCCCGCCTGATTTTTTCTATATATTTTTAGTTGGCCAATTCATTTCTTTCTATTTATAGTAGAGACGGGGGTCTCGCTCTTGCTCAGGCTGGTTTCGAACTCCTGACCTCGAAAGATCCTCCCGCCTCGGCCTCCCAGAGTGCTAGGGTGACAGGCGTGCGCCACCACGCCGGGCCTAGTGATTGTTTTTATGATTTTTTTTCTCTTTGCTGCCAGGGGCTCTTGGAGCGGACACAGAGAGAAAAGGAAGCGGAAGGCTGCTGACCTGTCTGGGCCTCCAGGGCCTTCCACGCTGGACGCACGTGGCTCAGGGTCTAGACCGACTTCTTCCAACGCCTGCCCCTAAGCGGGCCTGGCCCTGTGCTGGGTGCTGGAGTGGGGAAGTGAACGTGGGCCGGGGACAGAGGCTCCCAACCGGGAGACAGCTGGGTATGCAGATCATTCCAGTCTCAAAGGCTGGAGGGGCGCGAGAAACTAGAAGAACATAAAGAGATCCTTATCGAACCCCAAGGGTTGGGAAAGGCCTCCTGCAGGAAGCGATATCTGAGCTGGGTCTTGGGGAGTAATACGGCTCAGTAGGACTGAGGAAGGGGTGAAGGGCATTTGAAGGAAGCAGAGGCATGCTGTATTCTGGGGAGCTACAGTCATCTTATTACTGGAGCATAAAGTTCAGAACGGACTGTTGCTACTTCTGCCTTAGAAAGCAGGACACCACCAGTGACAGCTTTGAGGAAGAGGGGCAGCATGTGGACTTGCACTTTTTTAAATCCCATGCACAGGCCAGGCAGGCACGGTGGCTCACGCCTGTCATCCCAGCACTCTGGGAGGCCGAGGCGGGAGGATCGCTCGAGGTCAGGAGTTCGAGACCAGCCTGAGCAAGAGGGAGACCCTGCCTCTACTATAAATAGAAAGAAATTAATTGGCCAACTAAATATATATAGAAAAAATTAGCCAGACATGGAGGCACATGCCTATAGTCCCAGCTACTCGGGAGGCTGAGGCAGGAGGATCGCTTGAGCCCAGGAGTTGGAGGTTGCTGTGAGCTAGGCTGACGCCACGGCACTCACTCTAGCCTGGGCAACAGAGTGAGATCCTGTCTCAAAAAAAATAAATAAATAAATCCCATGTGCAGTTGTATGAAAGTTAGGAAGGAGAAAGACAAGAGGCCTAAAACATGTTATTTAAAATACACATTAATAATTCTAAGAAATGGGTTATTATGAAATGCCCCGTGGGCAACTCATTCTTATCCCCCCAGTGGGTTCACTATGAACACACACCGTGAGATACATCTGGATGAATGCAGCAACCGCTCGTAAAGGCAAAGAATCAGGAACGGGTAGAAGAACGTAGGCCTCCACTGGTGTGTAATTCCCCGCTGTGTGCCAGGCACCGTACACGTCGCTCGTCTTGTAACCTCAGCCGTCACCTATGGCAGAACCCAACAGAGTCGATGAGCATCGCAATGAGCTGATTAGTTTATGGATGATTTGGTGGCTGAAGAGCAAGCCTCAAGTCCTGGGTTGGCACTCACTGGACGGGTGACCCTGGTCAAGATACTTGATGTCTTAGAACTTTAGTTTCCTGCTCTATAAATTGGGGCAACAACGCCTACTACGCCTGCCTCATTGGCTGAGAATCCCAAAGCAGAGATGCCAGTAAGGAAGAGCTTCGTAAACTCACCAGCGCTCTACAGGGTGGGCTCGGATGATTGCTCTTACTTTGCCAAACAGTTTTTTTTTTTTTTTCAGACAGAGTCTCGCTTTGTTGCCCAGGCTAGAGTGAGTGCCGTGGCATCAGCCTCGCTCACAGCAAACTCCAACTCCTGGGCTCAAGCGATCCTCCTGCCTCAGCCTCCCACGTAGCCGGGACTACAGGCATGCGCCACCATGCTCGGCTAATTTTTTCTATATATATTAGTTGGCCAATTAATTTCTTTCTATTTATAGTAGAGACGGGGTCTCGCTCTTGCTCAGGCTGGTTTCGAACTCCTGACCTCGAGCAATCCCCCCGCCTCGGCCTCCCAGATTAGCAACTACTTCTTACGTGTTTCTCTCTGTCTCTCTCCCTCTCTCTCGAAAACTAAAATGTTTACTCTTTGAGTAATAACAGCTACAGAACCTAGAATGACTGCGCTAAACCCACTCCCTAGCACCAAAAGGACTGTAGGCAGCAGACATCTAACCACTTCAAAAGAATTTGCTACTAATTTTAGTGGGACAACTAATTTACCAGTGTTTTTTCCTAGTCCTTCCTTTTTTTTCCCCTTTTCCTTTTTTTTTTTTTTTTTTTTTTGAGACAGACTCTTGCTCTGTTGCCCAGGCTAGAGTGAGTGCCGTGGTGTCAGCCTAGCTCACAGCAACCTCCAACTTCTGTGCTCAAGAGATCCTCCTGCCTCAGCCTCCCGAGTAGCTGGGACTACAGGTATGCGCCACCAATCCCGGCTAATTTTTTTTTTCCTATATACATTTTTAGTTGTCCAGCTAATTTCTATTTTTTTAGTACAGACGGGGTCTCGCTCTTGCTCAGGCTGGTCTCGAACTCCTGACCTTGAGCGATCCTCCCGCCTTGGCCCCCCAGAGTGCTAGGATTACAGGCGTGAGCCACCGTGCCCGGCCAAAATTCATCCCATTTTAGACTTGACAACACTGAGGCACGAAGCAGTTACATGCTTAGCCCAAGTTCACACCTCCCTGACCAGGAAGCCTTAGATGCACCTTAAGCAAGGGCAGAATGGTACTTTCTATTGGCCACTCTCTGAGAACCCTAAATCTTAGGCAGTTGATCCATCCCAGTCTCTGCCCGTTTTCACCTTCCACAGCCTGGAAACCATTCCCGTGCTGGAAACTCCACCTGCTCCCAGCTCCCGGGTTTCATGTGAAGGCCTGGCGGAGAGAATTGCTTCCTTTCATGTATGTATCTGTAGGAAACAGAGAACTGATTTCTTGCACCGTTGCATAAGATACACATGTATGTAACTACATCTGTGTGTGTGTGCATGGTGTGTATGCATGTTTGTAACCCCCAGATCAACACTGAGGCACCTTTGCGATCAATCACAGGCTTGTGCAAAGAGGTGAAACGTTTGAGTCTCCCAACGTGCACGTTCCCAGCTGAGGTCGAACAGGGTGGTGCTTGGCTTTCTTGTTTCCGCCCCTACGCTGTCAACGCAGGTTCTTTCCGAGGTCTATTTAGCACCGGGCTTTTCACATTTTTGTGCTCTTCGCCGGTGATTTCGCTGTTTAAAATGGTCCCCAACCAAAGCGCTGATCTGGTGTCTTGAGTCCCTGCGCATGAGAAGACCTCGAGGTGCCTTGCTGAGCAGATACCTGTGCCAGGTAAGTTCTGTGCAGAGGCGAGTCATGATGCCATTGGGCGCGAGGTCAATGCTAACACTATGCCTCCAATAAGGTGTCATTAGACAGAAAACATGTAGCACAGAGCTACATGTTGATCAGTTAACCATGATACTGTGAGCAAAGGCTTGTAGGAGCCTAATCCTGTGTTTCCCTAGCAGCAATGACTTGGCATTTGCTACATCAGTGTTTGCTATAACTGTATAGAACATGATTACGTGTTCTGTAACTTTATAGAACGTGAATAATATCACTGACTGTATGTGTGTTTGTATATACATTCACATTAGGGTTGTGTTTTTCTTAGTTCTCAAAAATCTGGCTAATCTTTTCAAATTGAATGTTTTGAATCAGACCTTTAGAAATTGCAATGATGGCCAGGTGTGATGACTCGCGCCTATAATCTTGGCACTCTGGGGGGCCGAAGAGGGAGGATCCTTTGAGCTCAGGAATTCAAGACCAGCCTGAGCAAGAGCGAGACCCCGTCTCTACTAAAAACAGACAAAATAGCTAGGGTATCATGGTGTGTGCCTGTAGTCCCAGCTACTCGGGAGGCTGAGGCAGGAGGATCGCTTGAGCCCAGGAGTTGGAGGTTGCTGTGAGCGAGGCTGAAGCCACGGCACTCACTCTAGCCCGGGCAACAGAGTGAGACTCTGTCTCAAAAAAAATGTTGTGTTGCTGCATCATTATAAGGTATCTGAGTAAAAGAAAATTAATCAATTCCTTAAGTGTTTATGCCTCTGGGGTTTGGGAGGTAAACAAACTAATAGAATTTTCGTTTATTATAATTAGTTTCTCAGCCTTCATTGGAGTCTGTAGCCCTAATGTAAGTAATTTAACATTTATTCTGGGTCTTCTTTTAATAATGAAAGCTGGGTTCCCATTTGAGAATTCTCAATATTCTTTTTTTTATTTTTATTTTATTTTATTTTTATTTTGTCCTTTTCTTTCCTTTTTTTTTCATTGTCCCACGTACAATATGTTTCTTCTCAATATTCTTTTATTCTTACTGCTAAAGCATAGTAGAAAGATGTGTTTTTAGAAAGGAATAAAAACACAGGCGCAGTGGCGCACGCCTGTCTTCCTAGCACTCTGGGAGGCTGAGGCAGGAGGATTGCTTGAGCTCAGGAGTTCGAGACCAGCCTAAGCAAGAGGGAGACCCCGTCTCTACTAAAAATAGAAAGAAATTAACCAAACAACTAAAAATAGAAAAAATTAGCTGGGCATGGTGACGCATGCCTATAGTTCTAGCTACTCGGGAGGCTGAGGCAGGAGGATCGCTTGAGCCCAGGTGTCTGAGGTTGCTGTGAGCGAGGCTGACACCACGGCACTCACTCTAGCCCGGGCAACAGAGTGAGACTCTGTCTCAAAAAAAAAAAAAAGAAAGAAAGAAAGAAAGCAATAACAAAGTGTTCCCCTTCCCTAAAATACACAATGCTGGCTTTATAACTAGTGTTTTCATATTTGGGAGCCTTTCAAACATAGCATTCATTCCACCGTTTCCATATTTAGAGCAATTTTTCATATTGTTTTGGCTATTTAAATTTTTTCTTATTAAACATGTTTACAAAACCATAGGAAATGACTTTGATGCAAACCACGATCTGAAGTGCAGTTCTTTAAAACCCAGCGAAATGACACCTTGTAACCCTTTAAACCCAGGTCATGTTTCCTACCGGAAAGTTCTGAATGCCAACTTCTTCTACACTTGACTGATGGAAATTTTAAAAATAGGCCAGATGTGGTGGCTCAGGCCTGTAATCCTAGCACTCTGGGAGGCCGAGGCGGGAGGATCGCTCGAGGTCAGGAGTCAAAACCAGCCTGAGCAAGAGCAAGACCCCGTCTCTACTAAAAATAGAAAGAAATTAATTGGCCAACTAAAAATAGATAGAAAAAATTAGCCGGGCATGGTGGCGCATGCCTGTGTTCCCAGCTACTCGGGAGGCTGAGGCAGGAGGATCGCTTGAGCCCAGGAGTTGGAGGTTTCTGTGAGCGAGGCTGACACCACGGCACTCACTCTAGCCTGGGCAACACAGTGAGACTCTGTCTCAAAAAAAAAAAAAAGAAATTTTAAAAATAAATATCATAAGACTGAAATGACCTTAGACAGCCGACATGATGGTGTGTGTTTACCAGTGGCTTTCAAACGACCAATTTGAAAATTTGGGGTGAATGTAAATGTGTCTGTGTGTGTATTTAATCATAAAATAAACTAGTTTTTTAAAAAAATATTGGCTTGATACAATCATAACCTTAATTGCTGAAATTAAGTGTCCAAGGAGTATAATTGAGGAACCAATTTAGGAATTTTCCCCTTGGAGTCCTTATTTACCAAATATCCCTGGACAAATATAGGCTTATCTTTTTTTAAAAAAGAGAGGTGGGCCAAAAAAAAAAAAAAAAAGAAAGAAAAGAAAAGAAAGGAATGCCCCAAAGAAAGGTACCTGGGTGTAGATTTTCTACAGAAAAAGAGGATTGGCTATCCCACTTCCCCATTGTTTTCCTGCGGCCACCAAAGCTGAAGATCAGGTATCACTGAGACTCTGGTTTCTATGACCAGGAATGGCTGCTTGGATGGGAGAAGAGGGAAAACCTCCTTCTCCAGTCTCCCCGTAGACGCCCAATAAGAGCATTTGTTTGAACAACAAGAAAGCCACGTGGGAACGGTTGCCAAAGCCACAGCAATGACACCCCCTGCTTTAAACGGGACTCTTTGCAGGCAGCAGCGTGCCCAGCCCCAGAGGATAGACTGGGATTGGTCTAAGCCAGTTATGACTATCGTATTATTATTATTATTATTATTTTGCCAGTGATTGGTCTAGAGCAATGGTTCTCAACCTGAGATGATTTCTCTCTCTCTCACACACACACACGTACACACACACACACACACCCCATTTGCAGTGTCTGGAGACATTTTTGGTTGTCCAAACTGGGAATGTGCTCTTGGCATCTAGTGGATCTAGTGGGTGGAGGCCAGGCATGGTGCTAAGCATCCTGCAATGCACAGGACAGCCCCCGCAGCAAAGAATTATCTAGCCCCAAATATCGATATGGCCGAGGTTGAGAAACCCCAACTACAGGTTGACACGTAAAATAGTTCTAGACAATGAAATGTGACAGGAAAGAGATAGGGGAACTTTTAGACAGTATTTTTCCTCCTTAAAAAGAGGAAATTTTTTTTTTTTTTGCCCCTACCTCCTTCTTTCCTTCCTGGAATACTGGAGTATGAAGATGTGATGGTTGGTACTGCTGCAGCCATCTTGGGACCACGAGGGGAGACAACACCAACATGCTGATGGATCTTTGAGCCACCACACCAACCAAGGACCACCTTTCTGAAGACTTCTTCTTATGTGAGAAAGTTGTCTTTTTTTTTTTTTTTAATGATTGTTAGTTTGTATTTTTGGCACCTGTAGTCAAAAGCATTATAAATATTACATCTACTGTGGCATATACTTTTTCCATAAAAGGTCCACATTAGGTTGACTAGAAAACAGCAAAACTTTTCAGAGATTCCGATATTGCTCAATGAGCTGGGCACAGTCACTAGCGAAGTGACTTTCTTCTTACACGAAGCCCCAACAACGACAAACGACTGTCTATCGGGGTCTTCAGAGGGACTCAAGAAGACTGAAAACTGTGAAGCCATCCTGGCCTCGTTTAAATCCAAGCTGTGCCACCTAGAAGACGTGTGATCCCGGGTGAGTTTACTGCTGTGCTCCACCTGCCTCATCTGTAAAATGGGGACAATAATGGTGTCGCTAGAGGTTCAACGAGTTATCTCGTGACGAGTGCTTAAAACCGTGTCCGGCGTGTATTAAGCACTATGCTCAGATCATCATCGTCATCGTCATTAAAGGCTTCATCTGAGAATGCCAAGGGCCTGCCGAGCGATGTTCGTATTGGAGTCTTACCCGAGCACCTGACCATCCTGCAAAGGCGACAGCCACAGTCGAGTGGGCATGGCCTGCGAGCTGCTGAGGGAGAAAGGCATCCGCGGTTCTCCCTCTCTGCATTCTCGACAAATTCCACCGCTCTTTAGGGGCAGAGCCGGATGGCTGGGGCCAACTCTCCCCAGGACATCGGTGGCACGACGCTGGCAGTCCCGCTGTGGGCACGGCCCTGGCTGCCAGAGGAGCCGGTTCCATAAGAAACACGCCTCCTGCCTCCCGTGATCATGATCCCCTCGCGTGGCTGCGTGTGGGTCCAGTGCTTGGTCTGACATTCGTCTCCTTTTTTTTTTTTTTTTGAGACAGAGTCTCGCTCTGTTGCCCAGGCTAGAGTGAGTGCCGTGGCGTCAGCCTCGCTCACAGCAACCTCCAACTCCTGGGCTCAAGCGATCCTCCTGCCTCAGCCTCCCGAGTAGCTGGGACTACAGGCATGTGCCACCATGCCCGGCTAACTTTTTGTGTATATATATTTTTAGTTGGTCGATTGATTTCTTTCTATTTTTAATAGAGACGGGGTCTCACTCTTGCTCAGGCTGGTCTCGAACTCCTGACCTCGAGTGATCCTCCCGCCTCGGCCTCCCAGAGTGCTAGGATGACAGGCGTGAGCCACCACACCTGGCGCCTGGTTTCTTTTTTACGTCCGATTTATTTCTGAATTCTTAAGCGTCAGAGCACAAAATGCGAATACCTCCGTATAACCTGGATAAACCCCTGGGCGGCAGCTGTGTCACCCGGCTGGGACAGAGCTCAGAGGTGGAGCTCTGGTCCTTCCCTGCCCTTGCCTCAGTCACGGAATCTCCCCTTTGTCCTGCCAGGAAAAGCCCCAGATCCTTCTGGCCTCCACCCGGCTCTCCCTGCCCCTGGAAGCCAGGAGCAGCTGAAGGTCACCCACGGCGAGCGCTTGGCTTACCCCCCCGGGGACATGGCGCATTCGTCACCCTGCAAACATTCAGTTTTACTTCGCTACATTTTACAGGCTGGCACGTTATCAGGCCTGTCTTTCTCTGTTTCCCCAAGTGCCACCGTTTGCAGCCACCCGTGCCGCCTCTGAATCTCACGTCCCTCTTTGCTTCTAGCAAAACACAGGAATGTACGACAGAAGGGACTGGGAAAGGCAGATGTCCCGTGCGTTAGCCACGAGTGCTGCGGGAAGGGAACACTCGTGTCGTTCTGGGGACCTTGTTGACAACCCTCCCGAGCGCACATACACGTGCACACGTGCACACACGCACACGCAAGAGCCATTCTGTCCGTCTGCACTGGAGCCCTGGAGTCAGCATTTTAACTCTTCATGGAGGTATTAATACACAGAAAAGTGCAAATGAGCATGCAGCCCAGTTGATTGTCATACCCAGGTCACCAGCACCCCAAGTTGGAAACAGAATGTCCCCAGCACCCCAGAAGTCCCGGGTTCCCCTGGTCACACCTCTCTCCGATGGTCCCTGTTATCCTGAATTATGAGCCACTGATTCCGTTTTGCCAATTGCTATATTTTCCCAAATGGAAACATGGTGAGGACTCTTCGGTGTCTGGATTCCTTTGCTCATCGACGACTTGGAGAGAGTCATCGTGTCACTTGCCTGACGTGCCAGTTTGTTCTTTTTCATTGCCGTGGAGTTGTCGTGTTATGGCTATACTGCAGTGTTGAAATTTACTCCAAGACCCACGATGGGCAATCGAACGGACTTCAGTTTGCAGTGATTGTAAACAGTGCTGCTATGAACACGCTAGTGCACGGCTATGGATGAATATATGTGCGCATTTCTAGTGGGTCTATGTCTAGGAGTGGGATTGCTGGGGAAAATCAGCAGTTTTTTATTTTATGGGATTTTTTTTGAGACAGGGTATCATTCTATCACCCGTGGCTAGAGTGCCGTGGCGTCATCCTAACTCACGGCAACCTCACTCCTGGGCTCAAGCGATCCTCCTGCCTCAACCTCCCAAGTAGCTGGGGCTATAGACACGAGCCACCACACCTGGCTAATTTTTATATTTCTTAGTAGAGACGGGGTCTCGTTCTTGCTCAGGCTCGTCTCAAACTCCTGGCCTCAAGTGATCCTCCCGCCTCGGCCTCCCAGAGTGCTAGGATGACAGGCGTGAGCCACCTCAACCAGCCATAATCAGCATTTTTGACAAGCAACGCTGACTCGTGCTGAAATTTACAAACCACACAAATAGGCCAGCAAGTGAAGTGCCGCTTACCAAGATTATTAATCAGGCTTGACTTGCACAGCAATGCAAAAGATGTAAACTGTGCCCACAAAAACCTTACAGTCTTATTGAGAAAACAAAACATGGACTCGATAAGCGCATTATTGAAGGAAACACTATGCGGGAAATAACGCAGACATCCAACCCAGATGTTCTGCTTTGCAACAACACACGTATACATAGAGCAGGGCTGCAAATTGTCTTCCTATACGAAAGACTCCAGGTATGTCGTTTGGCATAAATAGTGTTTAAAAAAAATCAAGATATGTCCAGAAAAGTCTGTTTCTGGTTTCTCTTCAAAACCTGCTAACACTGGATCCTCATTCCAACGTGGTAGCAACTGACTGGAGCGAAGCAAAAACTGTCCCTTTAGATGAGACATGTGGTCTCCAGGCCGCCATAGTCCCCACCAAGCCCTCTTGGCTTACCCTGGTCTCCTGCCCTCGTTTATGTTTGAGACTCTGTCTCAAAAAAGAAATAAATAAATAAAGACAGAGTCTCACTCTGTTGCCCAGGCTAGAGTGAGTGCCGTGGCGTCAGCCTCGCTCACAGCAACCTTAGACGCCTGGGTTCAAGCGATCCTCCTGCCTCAGCCTCCCGAGTAGCTGGGACTACAGGCATGCGCCACCATGCCCGGCTAATTTTTTTCTATATATTTTTAGTTGGCCAGTTAATTTCTTTCTATTTTTAGTAGAGACGGGGTCTTGCTCTTGCTCAGGCTGGTTTCAAACTCCTGACCTTGCATGATCCTCCCTCCTCAGCCTCCCACAATGCTAGATTTACAGGCATGAGCCACTGCTGGCCTCCACAGGTGTTCTTTAGGGAGCTCAGGCTTTGGCTGGGGCTTATTTACCTGGGTGGAGGAGGCTAGGGGAGCCCTGTCTTATCTGAGAGGCACCCTTGTAGTTAATCAGTGTTTAATCTGAGCCTCTGTCACGAGGGCCTTTGCTGAACTCTTTGAGGGAAAAAGTGTCAGATAACAAACAATTAGCACAGACGAGATAGGGATGGATACGGAGAGGCAGAAGGGTTTGGTTCTCCCCTCCCCAGGAGCCAATTACAAGCTGACAAAACCGGCTATCAAAGCTCTTTGTTAATCTCTTAAAGAGTCAACACCTGCTTGAACCACAGAGTGGCCCCTCCAAGGGGCGTTTGTGGATTGGGGACTCTCTCCAGTCCCAGGCTCTTCCAGTTTAAATGAATGGAAAAGATAAGACTTGGACCTCACTTGCCTGCTAGCCCCTCTAGGCCCCAGTTTTTGCAAAGCGGGGCCCTCCACCTGCAAAACAAGGAGTCCCTTCTCTCTTTTTGTGGTTTAGACGCCCCTGGAAAACAAGTGTGTGAAAAGTCGCCCCAGAAAATCACGCATCCGGGATTCTGTTTTGCTAAAGTGGAAATGAGGATTTGCCCGGGAATTTCTTAGATCAAAGGTGGGGGCTGGAGGAGGGGTTAAATGACGAGCTCCACAAGCAACAGCGGGGTCTCCCACAGTGCTGCTGCTTTAACCACCTCTTCTCACACACCAGGATGCAAAACACAGTGAGGAGACCCAGAATAACCGCAGATGTCGCATGCAAAGGCTACGGGGGGAGGAGATGGCATCTAAACTGAACCTTGCAGACAAATGAGTTAGACAGAAGGAGAGGAAAAGTGATCGAGAGGACAGTTTTTTAAAATTAAGATATAATCCACATATTACAAAAGCCACCCATTTAAAATGCTGTCAGTATATTTACAAAGTTGTGCAACCGTTATCATCACTATCTAATTCTGCAAGCAACATTCCTTACTCCTAAAAGGATCCCATTAGCGGTCACTGCCCATCCCTCCTCCTACCCGCCCCTGGCAACTAACGCACTTTATTTTATTTATTTTATTTTTTTTTTTGAGACAGGAAAAAAAACTCTGTTGCCCAGGCTAGAGTGCCATAGCATCAGCCTCGCTCACAGCAACCTCCAACTCCTGGGGTCAAGCAATCCTCTTGCCTCAGCCTCCAAAGTAGCTGGGACTACAGACATGTGCCGCCATGCCCGGCTAATTTTTTCTATATATTTTTAGTTGGCCAATTAATTTCTTTCTATTTATAGTAGAGATGGGGTCTCGCTCTTGCTCAGGCTGGTCTCGAACTCCTGACCTCGAGCGATCCTCCCGCCTCGGCCTCCCAAAATGCTGGGATTACAGGCGTGAGCCACCACGCCCGGCCTAATGTACTTTCTGTAACAAGATAATTTTTAAAGCAGAGAAGAAGCAAGCCTGCACAGTGATGAGATAAAAAGTTCTTCAAAAAACGAGTAAGAATAGGTCGAAGGTATTCTTTCACCATGTTTTAAAATGGACCTAGATTTTCTTTTTTTAATTCAGGTGTGGTGAGGCCATGGGATCAGGAGACAGCTGCCATTGAAAAGGTAGTCACAACAATTACTCACAGTTCCCTAGAGGGACGGACGGGGCACGTCAGTGAGGATACTTGGGGAGCCGACAGGAGGGAAGGAAAAGCATGGACCAGAACCTTCCTTGCGGACAAGGCAAGAAATGAACAAGGCGGGGTGGGCAGGTTGACCAGGGTTAGCATTGAATAGTCTGAATGATTTCAGTGGACATCAGACCATAACGGCGGTCCCTAATTGTGTCCCATACCTGGTGCTGGTGTGATTTAGTGCTGGGAAATACTGTCCCAAACTGCAGGAGCTAAAAGGAGGAGGTGAGGAGGCATGGACTCAGGATTGGTTGGTTTGCATGTCAAAGGCATGCTCTAGCCAGTTGTTTGCTCTCTCTAGGAACAAGCCAATCCTGAGAAAAGCAGTCTCTCCCTGGGTCTGGGAGACTTCTAGAAGCCAAAGTATTACAAAATGCAGAAAGAAAAAAACCCTAATTAAGACACGCCAGTCAAGGGCATGGATTAGGATATATACCATAGGAAATCTAACACAAAATATTTTCATCTGTTTTTGCTCCTTATTTTCTAAACTTAAATATATTTAGTCTTGTTTTAAGCAATAATATCCATAGAATCAAATGTCTGAAATACTTAGCATATTTTCTAAGTGCATATTAAAGTAAATACATCACAAAATGATTCTGCTGGGCTCAGTGGCTCATGTCTGTAATCCCAGCACTTTGGGAGGCTGAGGCAGGAGGATGGCTTGAGCCCAGGAGTTTAAGACCAGCCTGGGCAACACAGAGAGAGCCTGTCTGTATGGAAAATAAAGTTAACCTGGCGTAGTCCCAGCTGCTCGGGAGGCTGAGGCGGGAGGATCACTTGAGCTCCTGAGTTCAAGGTTACAGTGAGCTATGATCATGCACTGCACTCCAGCCTGGGGGACAGAGCAAGACCCGTCTCAAAAAAAAAAAAAAAAAAGAATTCTAAACAATTACTTAAAACACCACTCACTGTTTTGTGTGTCCCAGAATGGGGAACATTGATCTAGTTTAACTTCTTCATTTTACAGGAGAGAGATTTAAAGCCCGGAAAGAATAAATGACTTGTCCAAGCCCAGAAAGCATAAGTGACTTGCCCAAGAGCACGTAACTATTTGTGGCAAAACAGGGATTAGAACGCCTGGCCCTTGACTCCCATCCCAGTGCATTTTCTCCTCTGCACAGTTCAAATTTCATGTGTGCTAACAAAAGCAAGAAAACAACTAGGGACTTGCCACGTTACTCGGATGGTTTCCCGTTCCAGCGGTCTGCTCAGAACGACCAGTGTCATTTGCACTAAAACGAAAGCACTTCCCCTGGTCCCTTGATCTGTGTTGTTCTTCATTCTCTATCTCAGGTCACTGTGGAGTGGGAGGGAAGGTCTTCTCCCCAGGCACTTCAGATTTCCAATGACTCATGCATCCCTGGCTCTCAGAACTGGGCTAGGAGTGCCCAGTAGTATACTCCTGTCCTAGCTCAGTTCAAGCATTCCAAAGGTCAGAATTTAAAGAAGGAAGTGTCAGGAAGGCCAACCTGTAGAGGGTTCCAAAAAGGTCATGAAGAGCATAGATACAGAGCTTGAAACTTTACGTATCAATGCCCATGTATTTTGCAAAGCAGGCAAGGAACTTCGCTGATATAAGGCATGACAGGGAAGCAATCTCGTCCACTTGGCAGGCTTTTTCTAGAGACATCTGTGGTCGTATTAATAATATTGACAGCTGGCCGGGCGTGGTGGCTCTCGCCTGTCATCCTAGCACTCTGGGAGGCCGAGGCGGGAGGATTCCTTGAGGTCAGGAGTTCGAAACCAGCCTGAGCAAGAGCGAGACACCGTCTCTACTAAAAATAGAAAGAAATTAATTGGCCAACTAGAAATATATATAGAAAAAATTAGCCGGGCGTGGTGGCGCATGCATGTAGTCCCAGCTACTCGGGAGGCTGAGACAGGAGGATCGCCTGAGCCCAGGAGTTGGAGGTTGCTGTGAGCGAGGCTGACGCCACTGCACTCACTCTAGCCTGGGCAACACAGCAAGACTCTGTCTCAAAAAAAAAAAAAAAAAAGGCTACTGACGTGGAGAGAGGGTAGGGGACTTGCCTAATGTCACACTTGTAGTGTCAGAACTGAGATCGACCCACGGGGTGCCTGAGCCCCACAGCGCAGGGTTTTAGCCACACTGTGGCCCTGCCCCGTGTGAGGGCTCCTCGCCCAGCATCCCATCCTCCCTTTTTCTAGAAACCCACATGCTTCGTGTGTCAGGACGCCTAACTCAAATTGAGCTGCCTTGAAAATATTGAAAGGTTCAGATTGAGACCTATGCCCGGCACAGCCGTTCAAGGGGAAACAGCTCCAAGGCCATTAAACAGACGGGCTGGGGGGGCTTTGTCTGTATTGATCGGTTTGCTTGTTAGCCTCTGTTTGCTATTTTTTTTTTTTTTTTGAGACAGAGTCTTGCTCTGTCGCCCAGGCTAGAGTGAGTGCCGTGGTGTCAGCCTCGCTCACAGCAACCTCAGACTCCTGGGCTCAAGCGATCCTCCTGCCTCAGCCTTCCCAGTAGCCGGGATGACAGGCATGCGCCACCATGCCCGGCTAATTTTTTCTATATATATTAGTTGGCCAATTAATTTCTTTCTATTTTTAGTAGAGACGGGGTCTCGCTCTTGCTCAGGCTGGTTTCGAACTCCTGACCTTGAGCGATCCTCCCACCTTGGCCTCCCAGAGTGCTAGGATTACAGGCGTGAGCCACCAAGCCTGGCCTCCTTTTGCTCTTTCTTATTCAACAGGAAGATAAATTCGAATTACCTGGAAGTCCTTGGCACTTGCTCCCTCCACAAAGTTGGGACCGAGTTTGGTCTGTCATTTCCTAATGAAATAATTACTATAATAATAATAATATATTGCCACATTATAGGTTTGTTCAGTTTGGTTGGGGGTGGGGTGTTTGGGGAAGGACTGATTTTTTTTTTTAATTTTAGAAATTTTTTTTTCCTCTTTCACCGTTTCCCCATATTTTCAGCTGCAAGTGGTTGCCCCTCAACAATAATAACTCAGGCCACTCTTCAATTCCTAAAACCGTTCAATTTCAGGGCCAGAAAGAACAGTACCAACATCTAATGGACTGTTCACAGGTACTCTTAGTATTGTGACACTAATAGTAATGATGTAGGAGTTCGAGACCAGCAAAAGTGAGACCCTGCCTCTACAAAAAATGGAAAAATTAGCCAGGCATGGTGGCACACACCTGTATTCTCAGCTTCTCGGGAGACTGAGGAAGAAGGATAGCTCGAGCCTCCAGCGAGCTGTGATGATACCACTGTACTCTAGCCCAGGCGACAGAGCAAGACCCTGTCTCAAAAAAAAAAAAAAAAAAACAAATAGTAGTGATTCACTGTTGATGTTTACAATATATGATAAATGTCTTACAATGCATTATATTAATGCAGCTCTGTGCCTTCTTTATTTTAGACAGAGTCTCACTCTGTTGCCCAGGCTAGAGTGAGTGCCATGGCATCAGCCTCACTCACAGCAACCTCCAACTCCCGGGCTCAAGCGATCCTCCTGCCTCAGCCTCCCGAGTAGCTGGGACTACAGGCATGCGCCACCATGCCCCGCTAATTTTTTCTATATGTATTAGTTGCCCAATTAATTTCTTTCTATTTATAGTAGAGACGGGGTCTCGCTCTTGCTCAGGCTGGTTTCGAACTCCTGACCTCGAGCAATCCTCCCGCCTCGGCCTCTCCCTTTTTATTGACACTAAACACGTTCTGGTTATCTCTCACTCATAACAACACAAAACCTAGTGGCTTGCAACTACACTTTATCGTTTTTATATTTCATGGTGCTCAGGGTCAGAACTGTGGTCCTCACACAGCAAGGGTGGCTTGTCGTTGCTCTGGGATTTCTGGAGCCTCAGCGGCGTGCACGTGGGGTCCCTCTTGCTCATGGCTGTCACAGAGCTCTCCGCGTGCCTGGTTGCGCTTCCTCATGGCATGGCGTCCTCAGGGCAGCGGGGACGTGTGCACGGCAGCCCAGGGATCCCGTAGACCAAATAGAAGGTGCCGGAGCCTCCAGAGACAGGCCTGGACACGTGCTCGTGTCATTCCCTCCCTGCTTGACTGCCCCGAGCAGCCACATGCCAGATTCCAGGGGAGGAAAAGCAGGCTCCCACCATGCTACGGGGAGGGTGTCAAAGAATTTGAGGACGTCTTTGAAATAACCCAAATCATTTTCTAGGTACTCGAATAGACACCTGATCTTTTCTCCAAGGCTGTGAGATCTGAGGCATGATTCCCTTAATACTTCCCATGAGAGGCCGGGCGCGGTGGCTCTCGCCTCTCATCCTAGCACTCTGGGAGGCCGAGGCGGGAGGATCGCTCAAGGTCAGGAGTTCGAGACCAGCCTGAGCAAGAGCGAGACCCCGTCTCTACTATAAATAGAAAGAAAATAATTGGCCAACTAAAAATATATAGAAAACATTAGCCGGGCATGATGGCGCATGCCTGTAGTCCCAGCTACTCGGGAGGCTGAGGCAGGAGGATCGCTTGAGCCCAGGAGTTGGAGGCTGCTGTGAGCAAGCCTGACGCCACGGCACTCTAGCCCGGGCTACACAGTGAGACTCGGTCTCATAAAAAATAAAATAAAATAAAAAAATAGCTCCCATGATGCCTAATACAGTGTCTTGCTCAGTAATTTTTGTTACGTTAATGAACAAATGTGTTTAATAGATGCCTCTTGCCAAAGGCAACCACACTTAATTTTACGTTCTATATAGAGTGAAAAAAAAATCGGGGGGCTAGAATTCTTATTTTTGAGGCTACTGGAGAGATTTTGAGAGTAGATGACTATGTTCTTTAGAAGGCAGGCTGTGGGCACGAGCCTACAGTATTTATGATGAGGATTACAGGTAATCAATTTGGAACTGTATTGAACCGATCTTTCTAATTGGATTCCAATGAAGCACCTGCTTTCTGTCAAACTCCGGCTTACGAGTGGCACGTAGCACAGAAACCCATTCCACATCGATTTTCAATGCTGCTTAATAGTTTGTTTTGCTGAGTCAATCAAAATTTAAATCTGTAGTAACCGAATAAAGTGCTCGCCATTAAATTTGTTTCTGTCAGTTCTGGGCTCTGAGGTTACATAGCATCGGGTTTTAGAAATTAAAACCCCTTGTTTAAATACACAATTTTCCTTCCAAAACTTTAGGAGCATCCCTTCCAGGCTAGAGTGAGTGCCGTGGCGTCAGCCTCGCTCACAGCAACCTCACACTCCTGGGCTCAAGCGATCCTCCTGCCTCAGCCTCCCGAGTAGCTGGGACTACAGGCATGCGCCACCATGCCCGGCTAATTTTTTCTATATACTTTTAGTTGGCCAATTAATTTCTTTCTATTTTTAGTAGAGACGGGGTCTCGCTCTTGCTCAGGCTGGTTTTGAACTCCTGACCTCAAGCGATCCTCCCGCCTCGGCCTCCCAGAGTGCTAGGATGACAGGCATGAGCCACCACTCCTGGCCTCAGTTGATGCTCTTGTCTCAGCCTCCTGAGTAGGCAGGATTACAGGCATGTGCCACCATACTCAGCTAAGTGTGATGAATTCCTGGCCTCAAGTGATCCTCCCACCTCGGCCTCCCAAAGTGCTGGGATTATAGGCCTGAGCCACTGTACGAAGCCTGGTTTTGTTTTGTTTCTATAACTCAAAAGTTAAAAGGGGCTGGGTACGTTGTTGTACAGGAGAGCTTTGCCCAGTGATTTATCCAACTACCCAACCACGTGCCGGTCACCATTTAGGCACTGAAGAAATAAATGGCAACAAACAACACAGACAACCTCCCTGCTCTCGTTGAAAGGACGTGCCACCAGAGGAAGACCCACAGCACTCAAATAACTGTGAACATGAAAATCCTAGGACAGCAAAGTGTTACTCATTGTTTAAGCTGATGGGAGAGAGGCGACCAGGAGGAGCAGGGGCGACTTGAGCCAGAGGAGTCAGCAAAAGCCCAGCGCTGGGCTGAGCCAATCTGGAGCCACAGGCAAGAGCCGGCGGTGAGATCCGAGGCAGAAGTTGGTAAAGGACGGCCCGCTGCCAAGTCCCGCCTGCCGTCGGTTTTTGTGCAGCCCGAAAGCTAAGGATGAGTTTTACGTTTTTACAGCGTTGCAAAAACATCTACGGCAGCAAACATTTCATGATGCATGAGATGATGTAAAATTCGCATGTCACTGTCCGTAAAGTTTTATTGCAACCCAGCCACGCCCAGTCGCTGACATGCTGCCTGTGGCTGCTTTTAGGACACGATGACAGTGGCAGCTAAGAACTATGCCGCCATATGCTCGGGGTGATTGGTCTTGTCTGGTCTCTAACCCCAAACCATTTCCAGTAACAGAAAACGAGGCCTACGTTTTATCACTGTAATTGACTAAATTCTACCCCGTCCTCCTTGAACTTGGCATGGGGGCCTGCGAATCCGCCTTTTGCCTCAGAAGAGGGGTTTGCCAACCAGAGTAGGTGACAGACTCTCAGCTCTCCTACCTACTGGCTGTGTGACCTTGGGCCAGTCGCTTAACTTCTCTGTGCTGCGGTTTCCTCACTTGTAAATTCGGCGCGCCACTGCTACCCAAGTTGAGGATTTCCATGAAGACGTGATGAGACAAAACACGTCAAGCACATAGAAGTGTCGCGATGAGCCGCCGCTGTGACTGTTCTTGAGCAAAACGCTCACCGGGCCCGCAGATGCGTCGCCTGGCCCTGGCCCTCGAGATCCAGATTCGATTCGGTGAACCCGAGGCGGGGCCCAGGAATCCGGCTGGAGGCGCGTGAGCCACACGTTGAGAAATAGTGCCGCAGGAAGACAGGTGTGAAGCCACCTGTCCCGGCAAGGTGACCCGGCCCCAGGCAGGCACTGATAGACAGTGACTGCGTGTCGCTGAGTGGCCAGATAGTCTGGGCTGTGGAGTGGGATTTCTTTCCTGTACAAGCTCCAGCCTGAAATTGCGCAAAGAAACAGGCTGGCGGTGAGGACGGGGGTGGCTTGGGCCCGATACCAACCCCACCCCACTCTCTGATATGCTGTTGAGTAGCCTCCGATCGGAGGCAGGGGCCTGTGCAGATTGACTTGTATATTTTATTATATTTCCTTTTTTTTTTTTAATTAATTTAAATTTTTAAAATATTTTTTATATTCCTTTTCTTTTTCTGTTCTCATGCATCCTTAGAGTGAACAGATTGACTTGTATATAGAAAAATTATTCTGTTCATTTATTTATTTTTTTTTTTTTTTTGAGACTCTCTTGCCCAGGCTAGAGTGAGTGCCGTGGCGTCAGCCTCGCTCACAGCAACCTCCAACTCCTGGGCTCAAGTGATCCTCCTGCCTCAGCCTCCCCAGTAGCCGGGACTATAGGCATGAGCCACCGCACCTGGCTAGTTTTTTCTATTTTTTTTAGTTGTTTGGCTGATTTCTTTCTATATTTAGTAGAGACGGGGTCTCGCTCAGACTGGTCTCAAACTCCTGACCTTGACTGATCCTCTTGCCTCAGCCTCCCAGAGTGCTAGGATGACAGGCGTGAGCCACCGCGCCCGGCTAATTTTTTCTGATTTTTTTAGTTGTTTGGCTAATTTCTTTCTATTTTTAGTAGAGACGGGGTCTCACTCTTGCTCAGGCTGGTCTCACACTCCTGACCTTGAGCGATCCTCCTGCCTCGGCCTCCCAGAGAGCTAGGATGACAGGCGTGAGCCACCACGCCCGGCCTGTTCTGTTACTTAATTCTCCATGAATCCAAGCTTCCCTTTTATCTCCACCGTTTTTCCTGTGGATGGCAGTCCTTGTATTGTACTTCTCGGGGCGAATATTACAGAGGGAGACAGGGCTTCCTCCCTTTCCTCCTCCTCGGTTAGAGCAACAGGGACGGGACGGTGAGGAGTGAGGCAGAGCTAGTATGAGACAACAGAGTGGCGAGGAGTATGGTGACCCGGAGAACACAGGCCACCCCAAGGGCCAGTGGCTCCTCCTCTCCAGCCAGTTGTTGCCGCACAGAAATGCAGACCAAGAGTGGCCAGATAGTCCTGTTTTTCAGAAGAAGCCAGATATCTAGACTTTTGTGCAATATATTCTCACGAATACATGTTGGCAAGTAATTCGGGTTTTTTTAAACCTCTCCCGGGCCAAACAAAACACATCTGCTGGCCGGATGCAGCCTGTGGGTGGGCCTCCAATTTGCGAACTCTGGTCTAGACGGAGTAATTCCAGCGCTGGGACCTGCACCGACACCTCCAACCCCACCCCTACCCCAGCCCTTGGCCTGGTGGAGGGACACGATCTGTCCCGGGGCAGTGGTTCTCAGGCCTGGCTGCACGTTAAAATCACCTGGGGGAAAGAAAAAGAAAAAAAATATATATAATAATAAATAAATAATATATATAAATAGAAATATATATAATATATATAAAAATTAATATATATATATTTTTTTCTTTGAGACAGAGTCTCACTCTGTTGTCCAGGCTACAGTGCTGTGGCGTCAGCCTCGCCCACAGCAACCTCAAACTCCTGGGCTCAAGCGATCCTCCTGCCTCAGCCTCCCGGGTAGCTGAGACTACAGGCATGCGCCACCATGCCCGGCTAATTTTTTCTATATGTTTTTTGTTGGCCAATTAATTTCTTTGTATTTTGTTTTTTTTTTGTTTGTTTGTTTGTTTTTTGAGACAGAGTCTCGCCTGTTGCCCAGGCTAGAGTGAGTGCCGTGGCGTCAGCCTCGCTCACAGCAACCTCCAACTCCTGGGCTCAAGCGATCCTCCTCCCTCAGCCTCCCGAGTAGCTGGGACTACAGGCATGCGCCACTATGCCCGGCTAATTTTTTGTATACATATTTTTAGTTGGTCAATTATTTCTTTCTATTTTTAGTAGAGACGGGGTCTCACTCTTGCTCAGGCTGGTTTCAAACTCCTGACCTCGAGCAATCTTCCCGCCTCGGCCTCCCGGAGTGCTAGGATTACAGGTGTGAGTCACCATGCCCGGCCAATTTCTTTCTATTTTTAGTAGAGACGGGGTCTCGCTCTTGCTCAGGCTGGTCTCGAACTCCTGACCTTGAGCGATCCTCCTGCCTTGGCCTCCCAGAGTGCTAGGATTATGGGCGTGAGCCACCGCGCCTGGCCCCAAAAATAAATATATTGATGACTAGGCCCCAGAGCCAGAGATTATCTGGTCCAGGTGGGGTTCCCCAGTAATACGCCTCCAGAGTCAAGACCCCCACTGTACTGGGTAGAGACAGGTGGGTGCCCAGACATCCGAGAAACAGTGCAAGGCTAGAGACCCCTGCCAGGGTGTTGACTTTTCTCTGCATTCCCTTCGTCTACGGGGAGCAGCCACATAAACAGTTATGAAAGGTCTGACACTGTTAAAAGTTTTGTCGTCCAATTCCCATCAGTAACCTCCTGGTCATCGCTAAATTTTCCCAGCCTCATTCGGCTTTATAAGACACACGTGTCAGTCGTGGCAATGGATTTTGGTGAGGACAATAAGAGACGGAGTGAAGGCACCTTGCTCCTCTTCCTCCTCCCCTATGCTAACACCCACACAGAGAAGCAGTGTCCCCAGGCAGGACTGAAGGCCCGGGCTCCGGGTGACAGCCAGCAGCCCCGAGGGAAGAGACTGTAACACAGACGAGCCGAGTCCGGCCGCCCCGTGCAGATTTAAGGCACCAGCTCACTCCCAAACCCACCGGGGGAAAATGACCCTTAAAGTTGGTGCCTGGAGTTGATGCTTGGGTGACGGATTATTTTTTAAATTTTATTTAAAATTAATGCGATTGAATAATTTTCTTACTCTTTTCCTTTTTCTGCCTCTAAAGGGAATTGATACAGTTGTGAATTTTTTTTATTCTTTTTTTGAGACAATCTCACTCTGTTGCCTGGGCTAGAGTGCCATGGCGTCAGCCTCGCTCACAGCAACCTCAAACTCCTGGGCTCAAGCAATCCTCCTGCCTCAGCCTCCCGAGTAGCTGGGACTACAGGCACGCGCCACTATCCCCGGCTCATTTTTTCTATATATTTTTAGTTGGCCAATTCATTTCTTTCTAGTTTTTAGTAGAGAGGGGGTCTTGCTCCTGCTCAGGCTGGTTTTGAACTCCTGACCTTGAGCGATCCTCCCGCCTCGGCCTCCCAGAGTGCTGATGAATTATTTTTAATCTTTGATTCTTAGCCAAGTTGTTTGGTCCACGGTGGGCTACAAATGCTTGTTGAAGGAATGGAGGGGGAGAGAGAGAGAGAGAGAGAGTCAATGGGTGTCTTTATTGCTTTTCTGCCTTTTGAGACAATTCTTACTCTTCTCACCACCACCCCCCTCCCTGTGAGCAAATGGGGGGTCTATGTGGGAACTGGGCCTGCTAGGCTTTGTTTTGTCTTAGCTGCTGTGCTTTCCAGCAAGTTCACGAGTTGCCAGGGTGGTTTCGTACAAAGGCTTCACTCACATATATTAATTGGCCCTTAACGCACAGGAAGACACCAGTGAGGTTTTATAGTGTGTGGAGGTTTTTTTGAACCAGGAACCAGATTCCTAGTTTTCCCTGCACCCACTCTTTTCTCTTTGAAGTCAACAGGAGCCCTGCTCAGGGTGTCTACAGAGCAACAAGGACCTGGTCTAAGAGAATTGTTAGGAAAATGTATTAAAGTGCTAACCGTAAGATTAAGTTACCCAGAGAAAACACATTTTGGCCAGAAGGAACGCCAATCAGAACCATGTGAAGGAGGTCCTGGAGTCAGAGAAAAGAAGAAAATGTATTTTAAAAATTCAATGAATGCATGCAGTTGCCTCCGAGGATGGAAGGACTCATTGTCCTTTACACGTTGAAAATATGAATTGCCAATTAACGATGCTATTGGCAAATTGCTCTACAATTAAAAACATAGAAGTGTTGTTGGAGGCAATTAGAATAATTGTCATATGTTAATTATGGGTTGATGGATTTTGCGTGCTGCCAGCAATTACCTTTTGAGCCTGAGCTTTTCTGAACAGAATCCAAATCCATAAAGACATTGGTATAATAAGAACTGTCTTCTTTGTTGGCGTGCCTGCCATATTTTTAATGTCTTTTAAGGTATGTAATTATTTTTAATTAGGTTCCAGAAGAAAATTTTTTAATATGTGTTTTACTGGGTCAGCATTAAAGAACCTTGTAACCAATTTGAAAGAAGAGGGAAATAGAAGGAGTACAGGCTTGGGGAGTCAGGCAGACCTTGATTTAGATATTTACTAGCTGGGTATGTTGGTGAATTGTCCAGCCTTTCTGAACCTCACAGTAAAATGAGGAAAATGTATACCTTACAAAGGCACTAGGAGGATTGTATGAGATAATGTTTATATATCCACAAACATTGTGCGTGATACATAGTAGGTGCTCAATAAAACAGTTATTGCTTTTCTAGAAAGAGTGGAGCTATCCACTCAGGCTGGGGTGGGTCTCCTCTATTATTATAACAAAATCCTTGCAGTTACTATTCTTGCAACTAGGGCTGTCATTTGTGGCTATCTAGATCATGCCCTGCACAGCTTCTAGGGTAATCATTGACCTTGGAATCTATGTGACTAGTGTCCCCTGGGCTTGTACAGTGAACAACCCTCACAACTGCACATAGCCACCCTGCTTGCAACAGAAGCCTAAATTTAAATCCTTTTGATCCTTGGTCCTCAGATAAGCATGTCCAGTGTTTGTTCATTGGGCCTTCTCCTAGCTGGAGTTTTCAGCAGTATTGGCAAGGAGTTAGCAGATTTCCACCTGGAGGCCTA
>VSMD01056300.1:0-16881 GCA_008750895.1 Mirza zaza
TGATCCTCACTTGGGTGAGGCAAAGACATAAAATGTAACCAAAATGTCTGTACCCCCATAATATCCTGAAATAAAAATAAAACAAACAAAAAAACTTCCCTGCCTTCTCTGGACACGTCCAGCACCTTGTTGATAAGAACAGGAGCATATAAAACACTTTACAAGGCCAAACCAAAACAATGACCTTTTACTTCTCATCTATCTCTCCAGTAGAGTGTAAATCTTGGCTATCCCCATTGTTTGGGGAGGGGGAGAGTACAGGAAGGAGGGAAGAACTATGGGTCTAATAAAAAGTGCTTAGTCTATCATTTTACTCCATATGCTCAATGGTGGGGTTAGTAATTGATTTCTGAGGTGCTCAGCAGAAAACCCTGCATTATGGAAACTTAACACATACTTTGAGGAAACTGTTAGCTCCAGTTAGTAAACTGAAGACAACAGAAAGATGTGGAAGATATTATTGACTAATTTCTGCCTAAAATGATCTAACTACACCTCAGTGCTCTCCTTCCTAGAAAGTAAGAAATACATGTAATGAAAGAACATTATTTATAGCAAGTAGCAGATAGTGAACAATCTAAACAGCAGCTTATTTTCAGGACAAATGAACAATTTTTACTAAGGAGAGGGGAATGACTTGGGGCCCATCTCTGCAGAAAAGGTTTTGTTGTTGTTGTTGTTTTATTTCGGCATATTACAGAAGTACAAATGTTTTAGGTTACATATATTGCCCTTGCCCCACTCAAGTCAGAGCTTGAACCGTGTCTATCTCCCAGCTGGTGCCACAAAAGGTTTTAATTCATTTGTTGCAGGTTAAAAATTAAAAATACATATACTGAAAAAAAAATACCTCTGAAGGAGAGAGAGCCATGTGTCTTTTTGCTCCAGAGAACTGCAATCAAAGAAAATGGAAGACAGAAATCACATATACTACTCATGCTAACATATTTAATGTTGTCAATCCAGATAAAAATACAAACAGCCTGTTATTATTGATGTAGTTGCACATGTAAGATGCAAGCTCAGCATAACTTTGTTCTGAGAACCCCCTGGTCATAATGCTCCTTTGGAAAAATTACAGAGTCAGGTGTAGTTTTATTAAATTCTCTTGGATGGATCCAAGACAGACCTTCTTTTGTACTCAACTGCATTTCTGCAAGTGGTATCATACCAGTAAGTGGTAGCTCTTATAGTGGAAAGGGTACTTAATTTGGAAATCAGCATTTGGTTTTTCCACATCTGTAAAACTGGGTTAATTATCTCTCTCTGAGTGTTTTTATAGTATAAAGGGCCATACAAACAGAAAGTATGCTTAATATTGAGATTAAAGAGATTAAGGAGAAATTTGGCATATAGATAAAATACCTTGGCCCAGAAACGAGGCTCTTGTCAGGCAAAGAAACATTTTTAAATGCGTACAGCAGAATTATAATTTAGTAAATGAGTCCATAGAAATCTTATTCTCAATTACAATAACCTGATTAAGATTAATCCATTTACAACTAAATTACTATTAATTAATATTTTTTGCTGATGTCACAGGTGCATTTCATTCTGAAAATTAGAAATAAAATTAACTTTATTCCTGTATGGTCTTGACATTTCCAAGCTTTTAAAACCATATTTCTAATCTCTTTAAAGAAATTTAAAACCCTACTTATTGTCTTTTTCCAACAAAATATACTTCATAAATATTTGCAATTTGTTTCTAACTTTGTTGCTTAGCAATTTTCTCTATAAGCAATTTCTCAGGATTGGCCATCAGAAAGCACGTTACATCTTTTTTACCACTAACCATGCAACTTCCATCTTTCATTTCTTATATTTTCTAAAAAAAAGATTTTCTAGGTTCAAATTTTCTAGGTTTATGTCAAATCTTGGATTTATTCAGCAAAAACCTGTGTGGAAAATAGATGAGACATTTTCTTCAGACCCATTAACTTTTTCAAATTAGTTAAACAAAACTACTCCTTTAAGACCCTTAGTAATTGACATATAATTTGTATAGAGAAAACTGCGCAAAGCTGTACTGTACCACTTAAAGAAATTTTATAAATTGAACACACCTGCATAACCACCATCCAGATTATAAAACAGGTAATCACCTTAGAAGGTCACCTGATGTTCCTTTCAGCCAGTAGTTCCCACTATCCTAACTTCCAAGACCATAGAATTGTTTTGCTTGTTTGGGTACTTAATGTAAATGTAATCATACAGTATATACTATTTTAAGTCTGGCTTCTTTCATTTAACATTACGTTATAAATATCACCACATGCAGTTTCATGCTTACTGCTATATGGTGTTCTGTTGTTTAAATATATAGCATATATTACTTTAAAAAATAAATTATGAAATGTGTCAGGTTAATTTATAGAGATTGATCTATGTAATCTTCTTATATTTGCCCCTTCCCCTTGCTCTATACTAGAATCCAGGGCTCCATTTCTTTAGTAGTTATTAATCTCAGGCATGTTTACAGGACTAAAAACAGATGTGCTCCAAAGTCAATGGTTATCTCTGAGTTTTATAAACACCTAAGCCCATTTAGAAACATACTATTAATACTCGGGAGAGGAGAAAGCAGTGTATATTAAAGAAAGAAAAAGGGCATGGCCCATTGGAAGATTCAAATTATGGAGGGCATAGAAGTTTGTCATCCTTAAGAGTGAGCTGGAAACCATGTCACTCAGTTAAGGTGTCCTAAGGAAACAAAGAACTCAGAGGAAATGGTTTTAAGGAACAACTAGAGAGCCTGGGTCCCAGGCACTAAGGTTTTTATATCAGAGTAAGGAAGGAAAAACATCTTCCTTCCACATGTGGCAAGGAAGCAGAACATACTCTGGAGGTACAAAGACACCTCTGGGCAAAGAAAGAGATGATGTCAGCAGTGAAGCATTGCAGAAGTCTCTTGTATTCTGATTCTCCTTTAAGAAAACAGGAGTTTCAGTAAAGAACATCTGATTTCCTATCACCTGGGAAAATGGAGGCTTAAGGGGAATATGAATTTGATCTCTAAATAAACAGGCACACCTGAGTTTGTAATTTAAGACTCACAGTAGGTACATAAGTTAAAATAGTATTCTTCTGATTACTTTTATAGATAGACCATAATCAGATTTAAGTACTTCCTGTGTGCTTTGAAAAATGTTCCCATTGTATCATATAGTTACCTATAAAATCAAGGTGTAGCACTTATTTTTCTGTTGCCTATAAATCATAGTTTTATGGGCTGGGGCAGGGTGGCTCATGTCTATAGAAATCTGTCATGGAAAAGAAGAGATACAAAGAAAGAGACAATCCCATGTTCCTTCCAAATAAGTCTTAATATCTGTGGTCAGCCAATAATGCATAGTAGAGTTTAATGACATATCTGTCTTTTAATAGAGATTAACAGCTTGGAAAATTTTAGCTAACTGGCTTTAGGATGATGCCTGAGGAGTTTCGTGTTGGTAGGAAGAGAAGCAGAATGAAAAGCATCATGTGCATGCAATGGACACTAAATCTTTCAGAATAAAACTAGTACTGGAGTTGGAGCACAGTTACTCAAAAGCACAGGGGTGAGTTTGGTATGCTCTCCCTGAACTGTAAAGTGCCAATTAAGCACATTCAGCATAAGAGGACAAAAATTCTTTATTCATACATTCTTCAACCCCATCCCCACCTACAAGTGACTCTTGGGAAACCAATTTTTACTCCTTAAAATATTAAGTATGCTCTTGATTGTCACATCTCTATAGATACTAAACCAAAACCTGATACACAATTTAGAAAACCCAGTATTTCATGACATTAGTTTTGTTTGTATAATAATAAATTACTTCTTTATAAAAATGTGGATATAAACCACTTACCCAAACTTACTTGGACTATTTTATAAAATTTGCTTCAGTAAAGGTCATTTCAGTGGTTTGAAAAGCCTGGTAGGACTCAAAAGCTCAATACGTCAAACACATCCCTAGACATTAGGAAAAGGGAGGTTGGAGAGGGAGTCCAAAAAATCTGACCACCAGTCTATTCTCCTTCCATATTCCTGGAAGTTCTCATCCCCCCAGTTGTTTCAGTAGAGCCCCTCTAAAACTCACTGGTCAAACCAAGGCAAATGACTTCAAGAGTTCCCAAAGGTTACTATTAATTTTCATAGGTTTTAACAAAAAGCTCTTTGGGAGAAACATAAGGTGCATGAGCATGTTGGTTGGGTACATGCATCAAAAGATGAGTCACTGACTTCAGAAACAATCAGAATAAAATATTTTCCTTCTAAGAATTTGGGGAACAAAATTTGCTTAAATTTTTTCTCTCATCCCAGAAATCACCATAGTAGCTAAACAAGGTAAATACAGGACAAGCTGTCATTCTTACCTGAAAGTGGCCACAGAGTTCTGAGTGGGCCAGCCCAAGACAAAGGATTTCAGAGCACTGCCCTTGCCATCTCCCAATTCATCGATACAGCTTGCTGTCCACATGTCAGATAATTTAATCTTGTATTTCATCTTCAAGTTATTCTTATGCCTAGAAAGATGAAAACCAAAAAGGACCTCCTGTTATTTTATTTCTTAAATTGTACGGGAGATTCTGTACTTGTGATAAACATCTTATTCATGTTTCTATCTTCAGTGGCTAACACAGTGAATTATAACACAGTAGACTACCTTGGACCAAGAAGTCCTTTAAGACATTTGGTGAAGCATTTATTCCTCATCTCTGCATGTATGGCAGTAAATAGCCATAAACTGCCATTTTACTTTTCTACACATTGAGTGTTGCATTTAGATCAAAAGCTTACTTTTAAATTTACTGCTGTTATAAAAAATTAATTCATTTATTATTTATAACTTGCTTATTTACAAAAAGACTGGAGTGGCTCAACATAAAAGTATACATGATTTATTAAGATGTTTATAAAATTTCTACTTTAAGAAAGATGCACTGAAAAAACCTGTAATTAACTGAGTGGTTAGGAGATTTTCTAGGGTTTAGAAGCATAGATTATTTTAAATTTCCTTTCTTAAGATTATGTTCAACCATTTTCCCTTATATTCTGGCTAAAACTGAAAAAATGTAGCCTAAAGAAGAACCTAACAGAGAGAGTAGGTTTGACACAATCAATGTTTATCATTGGGGACTTAGAAGGTGATTTGCTTTTAGTCAGCAGTAAAATTCCTTTTTGACAGTTTCTTCCTACTATCCCTTAGACCCCTGGTATGGAAACCATCATATCTCTTGAACTAATTGACAGATTTTTTTTGCTCATATTGAACTGAGATTTAATGGAAGGAACTGGGTAGGATAAAGAGAATGCCCAGGGAAACTTGGGTCATTCCTACCATTCGGAACCATTTGTGGAAAAGCTAAAATAAAATCAAAGATACCTCATGCATGGAAACATCCCTAAAACTCCTCTGATTCATGGAATAGTAAGGCTAAAACTCTTAAGTAGGATTTATAAGATGAAAAAGATACTGCAGGAAATATACATGAAGGGCAACATAGATTCAAAGACTCGTCTATGCTTCACACAGGAATCACCAAATTTAAGTGTAACAGAAAAATGCCTTGTGGCAAAATGGCTTCTTTCTGTATTTTATTTTAATATATTTTAACCTATTGCTAAAAATAATTAGATTTTTCATGAAACAGATTCAATTACAGAGTGAATCTCATTTTGTCATGCCAATTATTGAGGTAATATAAAACTAACACTAAAAATTTTTTACAGGAAAGCTATGTTTGTTTTCACACACTTTGTGTTTGTTTTCTAATGCAGATCTCTATCTACATTGGATACTTCAGATATCATGTGGAAACATCCCCATATACTGACCTGGCAAAAAAGTCATCCCAAAGATCCTTTTCCTAGATCAATAAAGTACCACCCCTGATGCCCAACGCAAGGAACTGTCTACAGGTATAAACAATGACTTCCATTCTCCTATACTAAAAGTAATAGCTACTATTTATTGAAAATTTACCATGTGCCAGTCATTGTTATAAATACTTTACACATATTATTTAGTTTAAAACTCAAACATTTTATATATGAGGAAATGGATTCACAGAGGGATTAATTTGTCAAAAGTCAAACAGCTTAAGAGGCAGGGCTAGACTCTGACCTTGGGCAGTATTGGCTCCTGAGCTTATTTATGCTCTTAACCACTGTGCATCCATAAAAAGCCTTGGATATTGCCATTCCCATGAAGCATCTTGATGAAAGTGTCTTTACATGAAGTTCCCTTTGGCTTTTCTCTTTGGCCTACTTTTTCTTAAATCTCTCCAGAGCTACAAGGCTTTCTCATGGGGCTATTTGTTTATAATGGAGGTTGGAGAATAAAAATTATGAGCATTCATATACATAAAACCAGAAGGATAGCCTTGAAAATATATAAAACAAGTATTCCAAAAGCTGTATATTGAAATGTACTGTCCTGGGGTCACAGGGTACTTCTCCAGATTTTTCACTCTCAATCTCCTATAGTATTATAATATAGAAATTTTTAAAAAATAATTTTAATATGAACTGGCTCCAATGGAATGACTATTACTGTTTCCAATAATATTAGATCAACAGAAATTAAAAAATATAAATCTAATGTGAACTGACTGAAAACATTTTTCAAAAACTTAAAAATAAATCCTTTATTTCTACAAAGTAGACCTTAGTACAAATTTATTAATATGACAGATACAGTTTCCTTTCCTGTTCTCCAGTCTGCACACTGGAAGGAATTCCAGTAAATTATTGAAATACACAGGATTTTAGGGAGACTTTTTTCCCATTCTGAGATAGAGATGTCATATTAAATATGTTTTTGGGTAGATCATGATATATTCCATGAGTATCTAATGGTAATTCTATTGTAAATGAACTTACTTAACTTCATCTTTTTCACCTTAAAGAACTCAGTATTATTTACTAATTGCTTATTCTCATAAAATATTAAAATAGTAATGTCTTAAGAGGGTATGAGGTAACTACAGTTATTTCCTTTTTGTAAATTCCATATAGGTGCCCTATCAGCTACTAACTTCTTTCTAAAAATGTAATGCTTGTAAAACATATCTTATTTTTATAAAAGAAAGCCATAATTTTATTGGAAAAATAACTTATCTTCCTAATGAATATAAAAGTTGTTCCCAAGGACCTATCCAGCTTTAATACTTTCCTAATTTAGTATGGAAAAGAATAATAAATTCCAAATAATTTTCAGCAAACATTGTCAAAATTCAGCACAAAGCAGAGCAAATATAATACTTTAGCCAATAAAAGGGTGCATTTAACACCTTTTCTATGATTCTCTTACTAAAATTCCCTTAGTTGGACTAAATAAATAAGTGACAGCTTGTCAATTATTTATCCCATTTGAGTTTACTTCTGTAGGCCCAACACAAGGACTGAAAGCAGTTTCCAAATGAAGTCTAAAGATGAGTTGACATAATATGGAACTCAGGTCTCCCCTTTTCTCCATGGCTAAGTATGAAGACCAACCACTAGTCTCAGATTATTTCAACAAATTAATTGATACCACTTGATACCACAGGATACCACTTGATTTTTTATCCAAGGGTAAGGAGTGACACAGGTTTGGTATTGCAAGAACCTTTTTCATTTTGGTTGCTCTTTATTTTGGAAAAAAATTAAGTTCTTTCATATTAAGAAGGATCTGTGAATATATCTAAATATTTGCCATGAGAATGATCATGTAAAACACTCCTAAAAAATTATCTAAATTGTTGTAAGGTGGCAGGATTTAATCATCATCATCATCATCATCATCATCTCCTCAAATATCCATCTTAAGGGTCCTGGGTTTATGCCAAAAACATAAAAAATAACATAGATCACCCAAACTTATAAATATCCCCAATGGATATAGAAAGTATTTAAAATAATTCTTCCATGAATTGAATCTTGTAAATAACATCATGTACATCAATTGATATAAATTTTGTCATTTCATAAAAACATTAGAGTGGACACAGAATTATGTAGGAAAAAATGATGTAACCCTAAGTGAGAGACAATTAAAAAGCTATAAAAGTAGACAATGGGCACAAATTTTGCCAATATATCTAAAAAACAGCAATTTTCTAGTGGTAATACAATTGTCTTTATAAAATGTTTTTACCAAAATCTAGATTACATAAAAACCACTTAGATATGAACAGTATACAGAACAATAAATAATTTAAGGCAAAAAAAAACAAAGGTTCTCTAAATATTACCATAAATGCTAAGGAAAAAAAAATCCAAAAAGAAGGAAAATACCTTCTTCCCTAAGAGTTGAATGCATGTTACAAGTAAGTAGCCTGTAAGGTCCAAAAGTTCAGGAAATTGGTTGTTGTCTGTGTATCTACCTCCAACTAAGCTCAGCACCTAAGGAGTACAATGTGGTAAGGAAGACAGAAAGAACCAGCCTTTGGAATTAAGGTCTATGTTCAAGCCCCAGCTCTGCCATTTCCTAGTCTATGACAAACCTCCCTGAGCCTCAGTGTTCAACATCTAAAACAACTCTTACCTTGGGGGGGATACTAGGAAAATTAAATGAGACCTTTCTGATTTTCCTATTATAACACCAAGCATATATAATAGAACCCATCCAATAATATTTAAATGTAGAAATTTTTAAAAAATGATTTGTTCTTCTGATAACAGCCTCCCTACTTAGATATTTACGTAGACTTGTTCAAGTGCGAAAGCTTAGATAAAAACAAAAACAAAAACCAATTTTCTTTCACTGTATTACTCAAAACATCATAGCCACTTGCAAAACTACATTTGTATGTATCACTTCTATTGAAAATATTCTGAAACTGTTTTATTATGTTTATGTCATCTTTAACTCTGAAGAGTTCCTAAGAATTCTATACCATTTCTTACTAAATAAGTATTTAGTTAGAACCTTTTTATTCATCATAAAGAAAAGAGTCAATTAATGTTGAAAAATTACATGGTTGAGGACTCTTCTATGAAATCCATTAAAAAACAGTTCAGTAGTAGAGGCAGCAGAACACATATTGGTTAAAAGAATGGACTTTGTAATAAGATAAATCTAGGTTCAATGGTGGCTTCAACTAATCACTCTGTGAACTTGAGGAAGTCACTTAATTTCTCTCAGTATGAATTTCTATTTTTTTTTAAGACTAGTCAAGTACAGAATTGAGAAGAGTATCAATTTCTTTTCTAAAAATGAGGAAAATACCCACCTCATAGAATAGTTATAAGGGTTAAAGTCTCTAGAATAAAATCTAAGATATAATAAGATACCAATAAATACTTGGTTTCTCTTGTTATTACCAATCACATTAAATATAGTGTTTTGCAAAATTATTTACCCTTGCCCATGTCTTATTTATGGCACTGAATAACTTTAATGTAAAAAAACAAAGATTCTCTAAATATTACCATATTTAGTGTAATATTTACCAATTTAGTGTGGGTAGTAGAAAAAAAATGTTTATTCTTCTCTAGTGACTAAAAATCTCCTTCATGAGACTGGATTTGTCAAAATACTTTTATCTTTTCTGATGTTTCATATATAAGGACAATGGGAAACAGAGCCACTGGTAGCTACCATGTTCTAGGCTGAGTATTAAGTACACTGGTATTTAGTGTTGAGCAGAAAGTGAATCCTCTTGGGTACCTCTAAAGTATGTTCCAAATATGTCTGTATCTTCCTCTTACCTGTCATTTCCTCAGATAGAGCCCTCACTATCTCCATCAGGACCACTAACAACTTACTCTCTAGTCTCCTTGATTCCTCTCTCGTCTGCTTTCCAGTGCATTATCTAACTAGCGTGAACCCCCGAATCATATATTTTTTTAAAGAATCACAGTCTACCACTCCCCCAATTAAAATCCTTCAGAATAAAACCTGAAGTCTTTATGATAGCCTTTGTGGTACTAAGCCTCCAAGATGGTCCCCATGAGCCTTAATTCTTGATATTCATACAGTGCGTAATTCCCTTCCATGCTGTGCCAAGGTTGGTCTGTGTGGCCAATCGCATACGTCAGAAATGATGGTACACTACTTCCAAAATTAGGTTATAAAATACTGTGGTTTCTATTTTGGGTGCTATTTCAATGGCCTATTCTCTCTTTCACCCTATTGTATCTTTCACTCTGAAGGAAGCAACTGCCATTATGATCAGCCCTGTGGAGAGATCCAGATGGTGAGGAAGCCTTTGGAGAACAGCCATGAGGAACTACAGCTGCCAGCACCCACACAAGTGAACTTAGAAGTGGTTTCTTGGGTTCTAGTTGAGTCTTGAGATAACTGGTACCCTGCCCAATAAGCTAGAGGCCTCTCATGAGGAATCATAATCCAGAACTACCCAGTGAAACACCCCAGATTCCTCACTCAGAGAAAATATAGATGTTTAGTTTTAAGCTGTTATGTTTGGGGGTTATTTGTTACCCAGCAATAGATAATCAATATAGCCTACAAGGTTCTGATGACCTAACCTTTGTCTACTTCACTAATCATAATTCCTATCACTTTCCTTAGCTCATTAGGCCCCAGTTACACAGGCCTTCCTTGAAGTCCTCTAAGGGCCAAGTTTCCCCACCACTTTTGTACCTGTTCTCTCAACCTAGAACTCTCATACTCCTATTATCTATCTAAACGGCTGGTTGCTTTTCATCCTTCAATGATTTTTCCCCCTGATTACACCTACCTAACATATACCCCATCTTTTACTTCACCCACCACCCCATTTTCTTCATAGCACTAATCACAATCTGTCCTCCCCCTCCACACACGCACGAAGGTAAGCTCCCATATTAGAATGTAAGCTACCAAAGAGCAGGGACTATACCCATCACATCCTTCATTATATTTCCTACATTTGTTCAGGGCATGGCACAGGACCTAAATGAACATTTTTTGTATGAATAAAAAATGGAAACTTTTTCAAAAAAAAGAAACAAATGTAATACTCACTTCACATATTAGGTATAGTAACAGAGGCCATTCTTACAATAACCATTGAGTAGAAAGGGTATCTTTGTTAGTGGAAATGCAATTTTATAATGATAATCAGGAGAGACTGTGCAGTCCACTTACTTGCTTTTGGCCACAACAAGCAGATCATTGAAGAGAAAAAAGATGGCGCTCCTTCCTCTGCAGGCCTGTTCTGAGCTCCACCAGGCCGTCAATCAGCAGAGTCCCACTGGAGCAGCCAAATGCTGTAAGAAATGCACAGGTGTTCATAGCAGTAGAAGGCCTTTCCCTGTAACAGATAAAATTCCACAGATCATCAGTCAAATGATCAAATATAGGACCAAGTTTTTATGAAATGATAGCTTAAAGTTGGTGAAGAAATATAAAACTCTAGCTTTTTAATACAATGTCAATGTCCTCACTGGTCCCCCAGTGTATTCTCCACACAGTAGTCTTACATCTCATTATGAAAATTTTGAAACATAAAGCATAGTTGAAATAGTTTTATGATAAACACATGTATGCATATCTTGACATAAATTTTAACATTAAAATTTTACAGTAGCTGGTTTATTATATATACATATCCAATTATGTATCCTACTATTCATTCATTTGTTTAGAAACAGGTTTTTGCTGTGTCACCCAGGCTGAAGTGCAGTAGTGTGATCACAGCTCACAGTAACCTCTAACTCCTGGGATCAAAGGATCCTTCTACCTCAGCTGCCTGAGTAGTTGAGACTACGAGCATGTGCCATCACACTCAGCTATTTTTTTTGAAAATTTTTTTGTAGAGATGGGGTCTTGCTATGCTAACCAGACTGGTCTTGAACTCCTGGCCTCAAGATATCCTCCTGCCTCAGTCTCCCAAAGGTCTGGGGTTACAGGCATGGCCACCACACCTGGCCTATCTATTTATGAATCTATTTTGTTTCTGGTATTTCAGTGTAAACTGCATACTGCAGTAAATATCTCCCCCTAAACACTTCAGCATGCATATCATTAACTAGAGTTCAATATTTATATTTTTCTTTTGGTATAAAATTTACATACAAAATGCACAAATATATAAGTCTTAGGTGTATATTTACTGACCTTTTTTTTTTAATAAAGCCCTTTTTAAAGCATGATATTCACAGACTTTTGACAAATGTATTCACCTGTGTAATCTAAGCCCCTATCAAGATATAGGAAATTATCGTCACTCAAAAGAATTCCTCCTTCTGGTCATTATCTAAATTAAGAGAATGTAGTTTCTATTGATTGACCCCTGAATTCTTTCTTGATTGCAGGCTGAGGTCTGTTAGTTCAAAAGCTCACTGGTGTCAAACTCAAATTTTTATATACCCAGTCATTTGAGAAACAGCCCACAAAGAAGATTTGTAGCCACTAACAGCCTGCCTGCTTTGCATAGTCCATAAAACTAGATCTAGCATCTGCTGGCCACTGATAAGAGAGAACCTGTGGTTATGAGACCCCAAGCTGCTACTGCCCCTTACTGCTCTCTGACGCACACATTCCACACTACTGAGCAACATCACCTGGACATGTAATCTCCAGAGATACCCTCTCTGATTCTCCTCTCTTCCAGAATTCTCTTGCCCTCTTCCCCTGTTAGACGGTGGCCCCTCATTATAAGCCTCTGGACAGTCTCATGTGATGAGGGACTTCTTTTTTCATGCAACCTTGTGCCATCATCATCTCTTTTTTGCTTGATCAGTGCCCAAATCCCTCACACTCCTTAAACCAGTGGAATCCCCACTCCAACATCCTGGAAGGAACCACTATTCTGATTTATTTCCCACTGAAGGTTTTTCTCATCTAGACAAACAAAATGAACCTATGCCTCTACCTTATACCGTGTTTCCCTGAAAATAAGACAGGGTCTTGTATTTATTTTTCCTCAAGAAGACCCTTAGGGCTTATTTTCACTAGATGTGTTATTTTTTTAAGCACAGTACAACAATCTACATTTATTCAAATATAGTTAAGTCGTCTTCTTCTGGAACATCATCATAACTCTCCAAACTCCAAATTCCATCCTGAATTTCTTGCAACTCTATTTCCTTTAGAACCATTGGCCCCAATCACTCATGTAGAGCAATAGAGTTTTCATGGGGCAGATGAGAAGGGGAGCTAGTCTTTACTGCTCTGAGAGGAAATGCATGGGTTATGCAGATAAGCTGTGTAGCCATGCCCGTCACTAGGTCTTATTTTCAGTGTAGGGTTTATATTGTGCAAATGCTTAGAAATCCTGCTAGGGCACATTTTATGGGTAGGTCTTATTTTTGGGGAAACACAGTACAATAAACCAAAAATGATTTGAGATAGATCATGGACTTAAATGTGAAAACCAAAATAATAAGTATTTTAATAGAACACATAGGAAAGTATCTTTATGACTGAGGGATAGGTGAAGGTTGTTCCTGTTCCAGAATTTCATATAAATGGAACTACAGTATGTACTCTTTTGTGTTAAGATGGCTTTTACTCAGCATGTTTTTGGAATTCATTTATCAATAATCCATTCCTTTATATTACCGAACAGTATTCAATGTATAATTATACCAGAGTTTATCTATTTTCCTAGTGATGGACACCTGAGATGTTTCCAGTTTTAACTGTTATTAAACACTGTACTAGTCTTTTTGTAACCTATGTTTTCATTTCTCTTGGGTAAATACCCCAGAGTGGAATTGCTGGGTCATAAAATACATGTATGTTTAATTTTAGAAAAAAAAAAAAAAAACCTTCTAGGTACTTTTTCAAAGTGGCTGTACCATTCTACATTCCCTACAACATAGTAGGAGAGTCCCAGTTGTTCCACAACCTTAAAAACATTTGATGTTTTCAGTCTTTTAAATTCTAGCCAGTCTAGAGTCTAGTGGCGTCTCATTAAGATTTTCACTTATAGTTCTCTGATGACTAATTTTTGTCATGTCCTTACTGGCCATTAGTGCATTTTTATCAGTAAAATGTCTTCAAATATTTTGCTCATTATTTTTACAAAAATGAGTTATGTGTTATTATGCACATTATCTACTGTGTTACAGGAATTTTTTATGAATCCTGGGCATGTTGTGATAGTATACAGTGCTCTGTCAGGTATGCATTTGGGAAAATATTTCCTCCTAGTCTGTTGCTTGCCAGGTACATTTTCTTCATGGTGTTTTTGACAAAAGCTTTAAAATTTCATGGAGTTTAATTCATTGATTTTTTTTTCATGTAGTATTTAATTTCTGTAACCTTTCTTTGAAAATGTCTAAGAAATTTTCTTCCTAATTAAATTTTCATTAGGCACTTATTAAAAGGAGTTTACATTTCCTAATCAACTCAATGACTAAAGAATATATTTTCTGGCGACAAGTCAAAAAGAGTACTGATCAGAGAGGTCTTGCTGAGTACTAGAAAGAAAGTGACCTAAGTATTTTGATAAGTTTGATTAAATGGAATTTGGATATAAAATCTACTGTGGCACTAAAAACCTTCCATACCTTCATATAGATTTTATGTTAAATTAGAACATCATTCCCAAAATTATCATAGCTCTAGGTATACTCTCACTTTAAATAAAGATGAAGACTTCACTTTACATAAGAGGATTCACAGCTTAGAAGAAAGTCATCACAGGATTCATTTGAACATAAAAAATGCTACAAGTTAACAATGGCATTTAAAATGAATGAATGAATTAATAATTGTATATCCATTAAATTTATATACATTATGAAAGACACAATGTCCACTGATATAGTAATTAGCCACAATAGGTAAAATGGCCACTTTATTACATATTTAGCCCGTTTTCCACTCCAAATTTCATTAATTTAACCAATAATATCTAAAAGAAACCAATATTCCAATTTTATAACTCCAATCTGGTTATCTTTTTTCATATCTAAAATTATGAAAAAAATTACCTTATTCATGCACAGGCATCACCTTATGATAAAAATAAGCAATATTTTGTGTATAACAACATTCATTTTTCAGTATTCTGATTTCTAAATTTTTTTACAAATATACTTTGATAAAATATGGAACCTGCATGTTTATGTACTATGTGATGTGAGATTCACTATTGAATCAGTTTTAAACCAACCAAGCTTACACACCAGCTCTAAAAGGCAGTAGTATGATTCCCACAAAGAAGACATCTTATTAAATCACCTCAGGACAGCAGTCATGTTTTCTATGACAAAAACAGAGAATGCTAGTGCTCATGGAAAACAAACAAAAAACTCCCACAAATAAAAAATGTGACCTGAAAAACTCTTCATCTAATATAAAGTTCCAAGCACATATCAGATGTGTAGCACAAAGCTTTGCACTTACATGCTGTTACTAGGCTGTTCTTTCAGGTCTCTATGGAAGAGAAGAGATGGAACACTCCTCCTTTTCACTGATGCTTTCATTTTCTGTTGATGACAAATAAACAAAACCATATGGTTTGTAAAATAATTAAAAGATAAGCAAAAGTTGATTTTCAATCCAATTCAACAAGTTTCGTATTGCCCATCTTAGCCTTTGAAGGGGCCTACAATTTCATTATGCAGGTAAAAGTACATCTAAAATATAAATTTTAAAAACTAGGATACAAAAGGTAAAAAAGTAGTATAGGCACTGTTCTTTTTTTTTATGGTTAGAGAATAAAGAGGCTAAATGTTGATCAGAGTATTTGGGAAAAACACTATCATAACCATTATTATTGCTGATTACGAGTCCAGCCCTATGCTCAAGGCTGGAGATGGATTCTCTGATTTATACCCCAAAGTGTCATCAGAGCAGGCACTATCCTAATTCATAGGCAGGAGAGGTCCCAAACGGGCCTTCAAGGAAAGACAAGCAAAGGGGAGGAAAAAACATTTAAAGCAAAGACACGGACACTAGTTCTCACATAAAAAATTAATGAACCTTCACATTTGTTTTAAATTTAAATGTTCACACATTTGGGAATCCGTCCTTCCAAATAGATTTTGTTTTTTGGGGTTTTTTTTTGTTTTTTTGCTATACCTTAAAAAAGAATAGTTTTCTTTTCGTAGGTGGTATATAATTCAGACTCTGTTTCCAATGACCTAAAATTTGCAGTGAAATTAGGTTGTATTCAACTTGAATAATCCAGATAATTACTCTCTAAATTCAATCTTCTGCAATTAACACCTCTAAAAACACTAGAGATACCTGATCAAACTAACACTATAGTCACAAACAGCCACGAGTGGAGTTTAGGTTGTCTCATTAAAGCCATTCTTCCTGCTATAGCCTCTCACCTTACCCTGGCCAGAGGTTTCACCCAGTGTCTAGGAGCCTAAGCCACCCATGCATGGAAAGTTGATGTTGCTATCAGTAGGAACCATATAAAACTAACTAGCTGGTTCAGTGTCTCTCTTCCATTACATGATTTATAAAGGCAATGCTTTATTTTATTTTTTAATTCAAGATATTTTATTTTTAAAACATGTCACAACACTAAGCTTTTGGCCCATTCAACCATTGTACAAGCTACAAATGCTTGCTCAGCAGCTGAGGGGCACTGTGTGGTAGCATGTCCGAAAAGTGAATAAAAATCCATATAAAAGAAATATTGAAATAGTTTCCATAGGATATAAAGGCCACCAGGACCACAAGGAACAAAAATGGCCAAATATCAGAATGTCTTATGCTGGGAAGTGGGGAGGTAGAGGACATGGCTGGAAACACGAAAATCAATTCCCAAGAGAGCAACCTTTCCAAAGAAACCTGAGATTGGAATCCTCCCACTGCTCTGTGGCTGTGTTTACCCCAAAGGAACTCTACCAGTTGTTGCTGCATCCCTCCTCCCAGCTTTGACAGGGAGCAGGGGTGCTGCCCCCAAGGCCATGCCAATGCCAACGCCAGGGTCCCTCCCCCGTCCGCAGAGTCCCCAAGGCCAGAGGAGGAGCCCAGGACGAGGGCCCCCCCC
>VSMD01056320.1:0-19844 GCA_008750895.1 Mirza zaza
TATATATATATGTATATATAACTATGCTCTATGTTTTAGTTATTTGGAAGGAAATATGGACATATATGTATATTTATATACCCGGACACACACACTCATATACAAATGTGCTTTCAATTGCTTATTGTTAGTGGATAAGAAAACTGTTATTTTTTATATCTTCTATCATTATTATAGGTTGAATTGTGTCCCCATGAAAGGTATGTTGAAATTCTAATTCACAGCATCTGTGAATATTACCTTATTTGGAAATAGAGTCTTTGTATATATAATCAAGTTAAGATGAGTTTAGGTTAGACTGAACTCCAATCCAATATGACTGGTGCTCTTATAAGAAGACAAAACAGAGACACAGGGAGTAGAAAGACATGTAAACCCACAGAGATACAAAGATGCAGAGGGAAGACAGCCATGTGAAGACGGAGGAAGAGATTAGAATCATGTTGCCACAGTCTAACAAATCTTGAAGCTACTAATACCTATCAGAAGCTGCAAGAGGCAAGGAAAGATCCTCCTCTTAGAAGCTTCACAGGTAGCATAGCCCTGCCAAAACTTGTGTTTTAAACTTCTGCCCTACAGATCCATGAGACAATAAATTTCTTGTTGTTTTAAGCCACCTAGTTTGCAGTACTTTGTTAAAGCAGCTCTGGGAAATCAATACAATCACACAATTCTCCTATCAGTTCTAATAATTTCCAATTGATTTTAGTAATTTTGGACAACTCCATTATCTTTGAAACAATTGAAATTTAGTTTTTAATTTTTAATATTTGTGTCTGAGTGCATTAGCTCATATTTCAACCACAAACTTTGATCATTGTTATGCCATTATATGTACTTCTCTCGGTTTTCACTATAATGAGTCTCCTATAGTGTTGCACAGGCTGCTTTTTTATTTTTTAAAATCTTGTTGAGAGAATTTTATACTGCTAAGCCATCCAACTTCTTATAAGGAGTTTTTTGAATTTTGAATGCTTTCTTTGCATCTGATAAAATGATAAATTTTTCTTTTTTACATTAAACATGTTTATTATGTCTATTATATAAATGTCTTTATTAGCCCACTATTCTTATATTCCTAGGGTAAACTTTTTAAAGATGACACACTATTTTATATTGTAATGAAAAATTTGATTTGATAGATTTTATATATGATTTCTACAACTATATATAATAATTACATTTTTAAAAATATAGACATGACTGTTTAGGACTTTCAGATAAAAAAATATTGAGATGGTAGCAGAGAGTTCTGATATACACTTAATTCATTTCTTCTATAATTAAAATTTTATCATAGTAGATTTGTTTAAATTAATGAACCACTGTTGATGAATTATTATTAAAGTTCATATTTCATTCAGGTTTCCTTAGTTTTGTCCTAATGTAATTTTTTTTTTTTTTTTTGAGACAGAGTCTCGCTTTGTTGCCCAGGCTAGAGTGAATGCTGTGGCATCAGCCTAGCTCACAGGAACCTTAAACTCCTGGGCTCAAGCAATTCTCCTGCCTTAGCCTCCCGAGTAGCTGGGACTACAGGCATGTGCCACCATGCCCGGCTAATTTTTTCTCTATATATTAGTTGGCCAATTAATTTCTTTCTATTTATAGTAGAGATGGGGTCTCGCTCTTGTTCAGGCTGGTTTCGAACTCCTAACCTCGAGCAATCTGCCCTCCTCAGCCTACCAGAGTGTTAGGATTACAGGCGTGAGCCACCACGCCCGGCCCTACTGTAATTTTTTGTTCCATGATTTCATCTAAAATACCACATTGTGTTTTGTTATATCTCTTTAGCCTCATCTTGGCTGTAACCATTTCTCAGAGTTTCTCTGTTTTTGATGACCTTTCCAGTTTTGAGGAGTGCTGGTCATGGTACATTGTGGAATTCCCCTCAGTTGGGATTTGTGTGATTTTGTGTGTGTGTGGACATGTGTGTGTATGATTAGATACGGGCTATGAGTTTTTGGAAGGAAGATCAATCGTTTTCTACACAGTAAATTTTTTGTTCCCCTTTCCATCCTGAACTTTTTAGAAGGAAGGCACTGGGGACAATACAGTTAACTGTGATATAAAATTCTTTGTTTTGAAAACTGCATAGTATAATGTACCCACCATTAAAGTACCAAACAGAATGATTTCATCATACCAAAAATCACCTGTGTGTCACCCATTCAAACCACTAGTCCTCCCTCAAACCATTGGCAAGCATTGACCATTTTATCAGCTCTACAATATTGCACATTAAAGAATGCCTTATAACTAAAATCATATGATGTGTAGGCTCTTTGTAGTAGTTTCTTTCTCTTAGAAATATGCATTTAAGATCCATCTGTGTCTTGTTTTGGATTGAACTCATTTTATTTTAGCACTGAATAATATTTTTTCACCTGTTGAAGTTAAAATTTGCTTGGTTGATTTCTTACAGTTTTGAAAAATATGCGTAAAGCTACTATAAACATTTGTGTATTATTTTTGTGTAGGCATAAATTTTCAAATCATTTGAGTACATTCCTAGGAGTGCTATTGCGGCATCATATGGCAAGACTATATATGCTTTGTAAGAAACCGCCAAACTGCCTTTCAAACCAGCTATATATTTTGAATTCCCACCAGCAAGGGATGAAGAAGGTTCCTGTTGCTCCACATCTTCCCCAGCAATCTGTATTGTCAGATATTTGGATGCTAGCCATTCTAATTGGTATAAAGTGAGACTTCATTGTTGTTTTAGTTTGCAATTTCCTGAAAACAAATGATATTGAACATTTTTCATATGCATATTTCTCATTTGTATATCCTATTTGCAAGGTGTCTGTTCAAATCTTTTGCACTTTTTGGTGGAGTGTTTTCTTATTGTTGAACTTTAATAATATTTTTTTGGCATTTTGGATATAAGACCTTTAGGAGTATATTTTCTCCTGATCTGTGGATTGTCTTTTCATTCTCTTGAAAAAACCTATTGAAGGAAAGGGCAGAAGATATTAATTTTAATAAAGTCCAACTTATCAATTTTCTCTTTCATAGATCATGCTTATGGCATTGTATTTAAAACTCATTGCCAAACCCAGGTCACCTAAATCTGCCCATTCTATTATTTTGAAGTGTTATAGTATTGTATCGTGTTTTCCATTTAGATCTATGACCCATTTAAGCTAATTTTTGTGAAAAATGTAACGTTTGTACCTAAATTATTTTTGTTTCATAATTATGGCCAATTTCTCTAGCACCATTGGTTGAAAAGGCTATATTTCATGTCTCAATTTGCTTATCAAAGGAAAATTATATTTATATGGGTCTATTTTTGAGCTATAATCTTCCATTGACCTGTGTACCTATTCGTTTACCAATATCATGCTGTCTTGATTACAGCTTCATTAAATATTTAATGATAATATCATTGTTAATTACTTAAAAAAGCATATGCTTTATGTCCGAGGATGTGATATGTCTTGGTGAATGCTCCACGTGAGTACGAGGAAAATGTATATTTTGCTGTTATCAGATGAGCTATTCTAAAAATATCATTTAGATCAACTTATCTGGTAGTTTTGTTCAGGTCAACTATAGCCTTACTAATTTTCTCCCAATTGGATCTGTCAGTTACTGAGAGCGAAGTGTTGAACTCTTCAACTATAATACTGCATTTATTTCTCATTGCATTTCTATCAGTTTTTGCTTCATGTATTTCAACATATAGCTATTAGGTACACACATATTAAGATTTGTTTTCTATTCTAGGAGAATCGATTCTTTTGTCAATACATAATGCTCCTCTCTATCCCTGATGATTCCCATTGTTCTGATTTCTGTTTGCCCGAAATTAAAATATCTACTATACTTTTCTTTTGGTTAGTATTAGCATGTTATATCTTTCCCCATAACTTAGCTTTTAACATAACTTTTTGTGTTTAAAGTGAGATTCTTGTAGATAATATCCTTGGGTGTTTTGGTTTTTATTTTTTCATTCACTCAAAATCTCCCTTTTAATTGGTATATTTAAAGCATTGGTTATTGGTATAGTGGTATTATATCTATCTACCATGTTAGTAATGATTTTCTATTTATTGTGTTTATTCTTTTATTTCTTTTTTCTTTCCCATTTTTATGCCTTTTCTGATTTTAATTGAGGGTTTTATAAAATCCATTTCTCTCCTCTCTTAGCATAACAATTGTACTTAATTTAAAATGATAGTGCCTAGGATTTGCAATATACACTTATGACTTTTTCAAGTTCATCTTTAAATCACTATACATCTGAATCTCAGAGTATTCCCAATATTCCATCTTATCCAATATTGCTGTCATTCATGTCGCTTATTGAATACATGGTTACTATAATTACTCTGAAAACATTTATTTTCAAATCAATTAAGAAGACAGAAATAACATATTTTATCTGCACTTATTTCTTCTCTGACTCTCTTCTTTTCAATATGTAGATTCCAGTTTCTGACATATACCATGTTTTTTTCTCACCGAAGAATTTATTTTAACATTTCTTACAAGATAGGTCTCTTGGTGGTGAATTCCTTCAGTTTTTGTTTGAAAAAGTCTTTATTTCTTCTTAGATTTTGAGGAATAATTTTGCAGGATATTATATTTAGGTCAGTGGGAGTTTCCTCTTTCAACACTTTAAATATTTCACTCCATGCTCTTTTCCATGTATAATTTCTGACAAGAAGTCTAATGTAATTGTTATTTTGTGTCCTCTACAGGAAAGATGTTTCCCCTTGGGTTCTTTCATGATTTTTACTGGGTCTTTGGTTTTTTTGCAGTTTGAATATTTTATGACTAGATGTAGATTTTTTGGTATTTATTATTTTTGGTGTCAACTGAGCTTCATGGATCAATGGTTTAGAGCCTGTCATTAATTTTGGAAAATTCTCAACAATTATTACTTCAAATATTTCTTCTGATTTATTCTTTCTTTCTCCTTCTGGTATTATAATTGCATGTATGTTACATTTTTTGTCATTTTCCCACATTAATTTCTTAGATAATGCATTCAGGTTTTTCTTTCCTTCTTTATTTGGTGTGAATTTCAATTTATGACATTGCTATTGATGTATTTCCAAGATTACTTATTCTTTCAATAGCTATGTCCAGTCTACTAATGAGCTTATCAAATGCTTTCTTTATTTTTTATGATAGTAAAATTTTATTTATAGCATTTCCTTTTGATTATTTCTTAAAGTTTCCATCTTTCTGCTTACATCACTTATCTATACTTACATCTTGTCTTTTTTTGTACTAAAGCCCTTATCATACTGATTACAATTGTTTAAAATTTTCTGTGTAATAATTTTATACATGCATGTTTTTGGTACCACTTTGTCTCTTCAGAGTAATTTTTCCTGCTTTTATGGCATACTTTGAATTTTCTTGTCAAATGTCAGACATGATATTTCAGGTAATAAGAACTGAGAAAAAGAGATCTTTAATATAATATTTTATACTATATTTTATCTGGGTAGGAGTTGGATTGTATTTAATATTTGCTGTAAGAGGTGAAAAACTTGTTCATTCTGAAGAGAAACCAGAGCTAATGGCCAAGTAACATATGAAACAATACTCAATGTTAATAATCATCACAGAAATGCAAATTAGAACCACTATGACATATCACCTTACCCCGTCAGAATGGTTTTTATTAAAAAGTCCAGAAACAATAGATGCTGGTGTGGATGCAGAGAGAAAGGAACACTTATATACACTGTTGGTGGGACTGCAAATTAGTACAACCTGTATGGAAAACAGTATGGAGATTTCTCAAAAAAGTAAAAGTCGACCTACCATTCAATCCAGCAATCCAACTACTGGGTATCTACCAAAGGAAAAGTGTCATTTTATCAAAAAGACACCTGTACTTGAATGTTTATTGCAGCAAAATTCACAATGGAAAAGATGTGGAATCAACTTAAGTGCCCGTCAATTCACGGGTAGATTAACAAAATGTGGTGTGTGTGTGTGTGTGTGTGTGTGTGTGTGTGTGTGTGTGTGTGTGTGTTACAGCAATTTGTATGGAACTGGAGACCATTATCCTAAGTAAATTATCTAAAGAATGGAAAAACAAACACCACATGTACTCACTATTAAATTGGAATTAACTGACCAGTCCTTGTGTGCACAGATGGAAGTATTAATAAAACTCAGTGGAAATCAAGCGAGTGGGAGGAGAGAGGGGAGGATGGGTGAAATCATACCCAATGGGTGCAATTTACACTATCTGGGTGATGGGTACACTTATCACTTTGACTCAAGCAGTACAAAAGCAATACATGCAACTGAAACCTTTGTACCACTATAATATTCTGAAATTAAAAAAAATGCTATAGCTGTAAGTACCAGAAACTTCAAATACCACTAGTGTCCTTGTTTTTTCCCTTCCTATGGCTTTGGATTTCCTTAAGAACTCCCCCTTAACGAGACTTTGTGCTCTGTGACTTTTTCAGCTGTAATCTTCTAGTATTATACTGTAGACATGTTGATATGGAGATAAGGTATGGAAGAGGGTGAGCATTCCATAATCTTAAGATAAACTCTTAGTCTCTTAGTATGACTCCATGGGCTGTGACTACCAGGGTTTTCTTAGATTTATTCTGCACTTAGGTGGCACAGGTAGGCCAGAGGTGGCCGATGCTATCCAAATGCTTTTCCTTATAGGTATAATGAGTCTCAATTCTTTTTTCCATGGGGAGTAGATCTTTGCTATGGAGGATGCCTTGGATGTGTTTTAAAATAGTTGCATTTTCTTCTTCATGCCAGAGCCATGCAGGTTCTTTTCTATAATCTTTAACATGAGAACATGAAGGTGTTCCCAAGGTGAAACCCCCAAGTGTGAGACTCCCCTAAATGTGGGCCCCCAAGAGCTTTTCACAGTCACATTAGTCCATATTCAGCCACCAACCATTTGTAAAAATTACCATCTAAACATTACTACTGGTTTATGGCTGCAGTGGTTTCTGCTTCATTTAAGTTGGTTTCATTGTTAATTCTCTGTGTTCACCTGTCTCTCAAGATTCGGTTAAGGAGATTTTATATTTGACTTCATTTCTTTGATCTATTCAAGAGAAGTGTTATTGTCTGTTCGTTTTAAAAGAACAAGTTTCCAAATGAAAAGGCCTATGGAATAACAAAGAAGATGAATGAAGAAAGATATCTAGAACAATTATGATGAAACTTCAGAACCCCAAGAGGGCATCCCCAGAGCATAAGCTTCACAATGGTTGATATTTTCTTTTTACTGTTCAATCACTTTCTTCAACACAAAGATGAATACTTTCTTCATATGTATTTATTAATAACATTTGTATAATTAATACAGAAATAAAAATAGGGTCAAATCTCACATGTTAGTTATATGTTATTTTATTTTTTATATTCATTCTTTGCCTTTTTTATTTGTGAGGACAGGAGTTGTGATTTCCAAGATTTTTACATATTAAAGCTGAAACCTGCCTACTAGTAATTACCTTTTTGGTATTTTACTTTGTTTTGTGTTTTGTGCTCTCTTGCTAGGTTTTTCTTATGGGGAATTCTACCTTTTTATTTTAATTTAAAGCTTTCTCTCTTAATTTAACATTAAATTTTATTTTAGATTGGATTCCACCAAAGTCCAAGTCTGAGAAATAATTTACACACAAATAGTTTATTTTGGAGATGACTCCAGAAACTCTGGTAATGGAGTAGGAAAATAAGGTAAAGCGAGGAGAAAAACCAAGAAAACATGCACTCACAAGGGGGATAATAACAGTGGTCAACTGAGGCTCAATCTAACTGGGAATCCTATGAGCAACTGTAGAAAAACTTCTAAATTTTCCCACTAAGAAGCAATAAAGTTGGTCTATTTATCTACCAATTTGGGTTTCTCATTGGCTGAGGGTTGCTTCTAGGGCCTGCCTTCACATCTCTATATTTTGACCTATTCCATTTACTGGTAAAACTTCAACATCTGAAGAACATCTTCAGCAGAAGGACAACATTCTTACAAAGTTTGCTTGAAATCATTAGGCAGGTTCAAAATCAGTACCAGAACTCAGATAAAGATATTTTCACTCATATTTCAAAATTATCTCTTTATTACTTAGAATATCCTTAATGTGGAATCAAGAGCATCTGAGTAGTGAAATGGTCTGGCTGTAAAAGATGCTTTCCTTGCCTCACCCAGTCTCATCATCCTGCTCCAATGTAGTGACATTCAATTTAAAAATGTATTTTGATTATTTTCTAAGTCAATACAGATGAATTCCCGGAATGCTCAATTTATAGATTTTTCTCTGTTCTTGTTAGAAGGTTATGTTATGCCACCCTGTGACACTCCAACACACATCTTCAACAAAAAGAATCAATAAACAAAGAATCAATATCAAAAACAAAATAACTAACATGTGAGATTTGGCCCTATTTTTATTTCTATATTAATTATACAAATATTATTAATAAACACTTATATATAAAGAAAGTATTCATCTTTATGATGAAGAAAGAAATTGAATAATAAAAAGAAAATATCAACCATTGTGAAGCTTATGTTCTGGGGATTCCCTCTTGGGGTTCTGACATTTCATCATAATTGTTCTAGATATCTTCATTCATCTTCTTTGTTATTCCATAGGCCTTTTCATTTGGAAACTTGTTCTTTTAAAACAAGGAGAGATTTCTATATATATTTTTTCTGGAAGTAAGAATTTCTAGATCTATGTTCATGTTTCAGATTTTTCACATACCTTCACTTATTTTCAACTCTTTCACATATTTTCTTTTTTATGCTATATTTTATTCTCAACTATATCTCCCTGCTTACTATTTAACTGTTCAAGTCCCAGAAAGCATGTACAAAGTTTTTCCCTTAAGTTTTCTTAAAGTTTTTAATGTGACAATGGTTATATAACATTATGAATGTACTTAGTGCCAATAAATTGTACACTAAGTGGTTAAAATGGTAAATTTTACTTATGTATAATTTACTACAATGAAAAATATTTTTAAAATTATTAGAATACACACATCATTCCACAACTCGCCTAACCTTTCAGATCTATATATTATATTTGTTATGGATGGATGGATAGATGAATGGATAGATGGATGAATAAAACACATATTCCATATTACATTATTCCATATTATGGATACAATATAATTTGACCAACAATTATTTGTTGATGACTATCCAGACTGTTTCAAAATTTGCAACTGTTGCAAAAAGTGTTACGACTTTTTTTTTCCCTGTGGTGTAGATTCCTCCAAATGATCAAATGGGATGTTAAGTGCACAATTCTTATTAAAGTAGTGTAAACTGTCAGGTCACATTTGTATATCTAAAATAGACTTATGGCAGATATGATATATTAGGTCAAAAAAGTAGTGTTCTAGATTAAATTTTGTCTATTTTAATCAAGAAATTAACCCAGCAAGGATTGGGTTAAATGAGTATAGTAGGCTATTATGTTTGAATGTGCAGAAGTAATTTATAGTACTTATAATTATAGCTATAAAAACTATAATGGGCTAAGCCTTATGAAAGATTAGGGACAGCAGCTAAGGTCTTTGTAAATGGAGCAAGATGCCTTACAAAGTGGTGAGTTCCCTATCTTTGGAAATATTCAATCAATGTTTAACTGGACACCTGTCAAGAGTGTTTTAGAAGGTTATTACATTATAGAAGAGACTGAAATATCTGTCCTCTGTGATCCCATTCATTTCTTAGGTTATGAGGTTTAACAAGTAATATAAAATTGGAAACACCTGTTGGTTAGTACTTATAGATCTAGATTTATGCTCCTGTAATTAGCAATGACTTTTTAAAACCTATGGCCATTTTAATTTCACTGCATTATAGTTATTATAGAATTTTATCAAGACATCATATCCCTAAACCTTTTAAAAACTACACACGGAATTATAAGCTTATTATATTGAACTTCAGGACCTCTCCTGGAAAAAAAAGCATGCAGAACCAACTCATATAGCTGCAACTCATATATATGCAAAGTATACTATCAGAGTGAAAGTATTGGCTTTGGTATGAGGCATTTTCCCATACCTTATTTTTAGCAGAATCAATAATCAAAGTGTATCAAAGGAACAAATATCAAAGTGAAATTGGTATGTATGATTGGCACTCAGTCTTTTATTCTATCATTCATTAAACATAAGTTGTAAATATGTACATACATATAAAGCAGGTACTACTCTAATTAAATTCTACAATTAAAGTCTAGCAGTAATACTTGTATCTTAGACAGGAATTTAACCTATCTAAGACTTACATGATATATAGGAGTAACATTTATCGGGTGTCGGGAGGGTGGGAGGGGGGAGGGGATGGGTGTATACAACCATGACGAGTAATATGTGCAACATTTGGGGGATGGACATTCTTGAAGCTCTTACTCGAGAGGAGAAGGGGGCATGGGCAATATAAGTAACCTTAACACTTGTACCCCCATAATACACTAAAATTAAAAAAATAATAATAAATAAATAAAAGACTTACATGACTTGCATATCAATTGGAAAGTAATAAATATCTACTTCATTGAGTTCTTGTGGAAATGAAATTAAGTGTTTTCTGTAACTCCCTTAAGACAGTGTTGTGATTGTTTGTTGTAAGTAGTAACTGATAATTATTTTGGGTACATTATATGATTCTTGGTGATAACTTCTACAAAATAAATAAAACACCTCATTTTTCAGAAAATCAATTAAATAACATATTGAATTATATAAGATGTATTCTAAAAAGAAATAAGAGATTAAGTAAAACAGTTCATAAGAAAGGTAAATAGACTATACATAGTCTATGTTTTTAAGCTGAAAATATTCCTTAAGCCTCAGTCTCCTTAGGATCTCACAATTTATTTACTGATATTGGGCTATCATTTCTAAGTGTGGGTCTCTGTTTTATGTAACATAGTACATGCAAAGACAAGTAAAATGTAGTTTGAGAGGAATGATGACTAGGCTGGCCCAGTGATGTCACAAGTAAAGAATAATCAGGAAGATATTCATTTAAAAAGACAACATACCAAAGCATTTGATAGTCTTTGGTTACCCTCATCATTTTTAAGGGCTCTGCTCCTGTAGCCTGTCTCTTTCTTTACTCTCACCTGATTATTTTCCTTTTGGGTCTTTTGTTTACTTTTGTTTCTAAATATTTCACAACACTCACTAATAAAAGCTGCTTTCATAGGAGAATTAAAATATTTAAAATTTTTTCTCTTTCAGTACTAATCTACTGGGAGACTTCAGTGCTTAATATTTTTTCCTGACAGATGGTTTGCTAAATAGCATGGAAAAAACTGTCAGCTATGTCAATTGCACTTTAATATTCATATCCTGATTCATTCTGATAAAGATATGGGGGATAGATCGCATAAAGAAGGCTGCTAATAGAAACAGAGCAAATCTGTAAACTGAGCATTCCAGAAAGATATTTATAACTCTGTAGCTTATGTTCAAAATATTATTTTTAAATTGAGAGTGTTACTATAATATTCAAGGTGAGGTTGTAGAGAGAAAATCCTCATATAAAAGTTAAAAAAATATGTATCTAAATTTTGGGATTGACTTTTCAAATCACTAATAATTTTGAACCATTTCTATAACAGTTCAAGACATTAATTTTTTAATCTATAAAATAAAATAGCAGATTCAACTAGACATGTCTAAATTCTGTAAATATATCTCTATTCATTAAAATATAGGATATTATAATAATTTAGAAAACATCCAATTATGTGGAAAGTATATGAATATCATTATCAATACAATTAAGTCAAAAGATACTCAAGACAGAAACTATGCAACAATATGGTATTCAACCTTTAAGACCAAAATCTTAAATTTCCTCTTCTAATTTAGAGACTTTGAGGACTTGCCCCAAAAGTAGAATTAATTTTTTCAACCTTTGAACTATAAAAAAAGTACATGTTTTTATTATAATTCTAAGTATCACAGTTTGCCTATTGATAGTTGTATCTTCAACTCTTGATGTCAAACTACCTGAAATTCACAATGATGTCACATCTGTAATTGTAAATTGTCAGAAATTGAGTTGAAACACAATAAATGTTCTCCAAATTTAATTTGACATATCAACATCTTCATACTACTTACTTATCATCTAGAAAATTTGGTCTTATAGAACTTGTTATTTCCTGATGATTCCATGTAAATATTGATTTATATTTACTCCCTATTTACAGGATATAATTTCTGCCTTAAAGATGAGTATGACACGTTCACTTATAAATCAGCTGACTTTTATGATGGATAAGATGCTGCCAGAATATTTCTGAATCAACTTTGCTTTGTTGGGCTACACACTTAACTAAATTCTAGGTCCTGATAGTATTTATATTAATGACATTAGCTTACTATAGAAAAGAGCATCAGATTCTTTGGATTTACTTTTAGAATATGGCACTACGATAAGTAGAACCATTTTTTCCTCAATAGGTTCTAATTTTTTATCATTCTAATCAGAAAATTGATTGTGATGTGTTCATGTTAATTGACACGTCAGTTTACCAAACTGCCTTCTTAGTTCTAATATACTTGCAGTTGCTGTCTTTGAGTTTTCCAAGTAGATGATTATCATAAACATAAATTGAGATTACTTTCTCTCTTTTCAATATTTAAAACTTGTAATGTTTCCATATCTAATTGTATTGAATACAATTTACAATACAGTACAGTTTGAAAACATAATTATCTACTATCTGTTTAATTAAAATGACTTCAAAGATTTATAATTGAGAATGAGATTGATTTTGCTCTGAGAGAACATTCTCAGTTTAAAAAAGTATCCTTTCAAATCCTACTTGGTTATTATTTTTTAATTTTAGTCATATATAATTTATAGTCCATTGATATACACATATTTGCTTCTTCATTAGCTTACTTAATAATAACTATTATAATAGCAGTACTTGATAATAAATATTTCTTACCTTTCTGTGGTAAAGTCTTCTTGTTAATATTCTAGTATTTTATTATATTGCTAATTCAACTTCATAATATTTAGTTATGTGGATACTTTATCTAAGTTATTTTCACTTTCCTAGTTCTACATGCTCCAATTATGCCAGAAAAAGACATAAAGATAACACATTTTTGCCATTAAATGACTTTCAACAGATTTTTTTAGGGTCAATTCAGACAATTTTATAGAAAAGGATTTATTATCATTGGCCATAGTAGGTACCATCATGACCTTATTAAAAGACTCAGAGATGTAAAAAGATTATTCTCTATATGGATTCTGAAAAAATTAAATATATACTGTCATTATTATTTAGTGTTTTCTTCCCTTTATCAACTATATTGTTGAATTCCATCAGAGCATCATAGTCTGTAAGGAGGAAGTAGCAAGATCTTGTCTCTTATTTCCTAAATGTTGCTAAAAGAAAAAAGATATTGAATATAGCAATGATTCTATTTGTATGATTAGATTTTTGTAGTCCCAGCCCAATTTACGATCAGTATTCTTTATTTTGGCTCTCAAAAGTGGTATGTGTAATGAGATAAAAAGTAGGTAGGTCTCAGCTAATAGGGTTGAACAGAGTGATCAGAGTAAAATTCTCATGAAGGAATTGATTTTAGGTTTGTATGTTGAAGCACAAAATGATATAAATATCCAAAAATGGAATATCAAAATTTTAATGTAGAATGTAATATTAGAAAAGCTACAAATCTGGCCACTGTTGCATGTTGATCTCTGACATGAAAAATCAAAGATAATTTGAAAGAAATTTGATTATAATGTTGAAAATATGTAACAACTGTGAAATTTTCCCAGCATTATTATTTTCAAGAATATATTATATATCTATAATATTATATGGAATATATAATATTGGAATATATATATTGAATATATATATAATAATATATGGAATATATAATATTATATGGAAAGTAGTATAGAGATACCTCAAAGAACTAAAAGTACATTTACCATTTGACCCACCAATCCCACTACTGAGTATTTCCCAAAGGAAAAAAAGATATTTCATTAGGTTATTAAGTATGAAATGTCCTATTTCCTTAAGTACTGTGTGACAGTTGATATCTCTGATGTTTCACTTTGACACTTCCTGTTTTATTTTCATTGTGAAGGTACATCCTCAATATTTCAAATGCATGGTTTGGCTTGTGATTATCTTGAAAAAAAATTTTAGAGCAATTTTTGTGAAACCATGGATAAGTAAAAAATTCTTGTTATTTTCAAATATAAGTTCCATTGTGAAACCAATGCTGAGCAGAGAGCTTGAAATATCAATGATAGTTTTTCCAATATTTGTTTGTAAAGGATATGGCTAATGAATGCACAGTCCATCAGTGGTTCTATTCTGGCGATTTTAATCTTGAAAATGAGCCATGTGGGCAACCTGAGACCAAGGTGGACAATGATGAGCTGAAAACTGTAGCGGCAGTGAATCCATCTCAACCTACGCGTGAATATGTAGCAAGGTTCAAGGCTACAATTCCAACAATATTGGACCATTTGGAACAAATGTATGAGATAAAGAACTGGATAGATGGGTTCCACATGAATTAAATGAGCATCAGAAGAGAAATCAGCTTGAAGCTTGCCTTTCTTTGCTGTCACAACATAAAGGTGAACCATTTCTACACTAATTGTTATGTATGATGAAAATGGATTATTTTGGACAATCACAAGGATTCAACACAATGACGGGATAAATATGAAGTGCCCAAACATAGTCCAAAACTGAATATGCATCAAAAAAGCTAATGGTTTCTGTTTGATGGTCAAACACAGGTATTATCCACTATAGCTTCATGAAACCTGGTCAATAGTTTACAGCAGATGTCATCCAACTAGTCGCAAAACTAGTTGGCACTAATTGGATGAAATGATGAGCAGCTTGTGATTAAGCAGCTGAGATTGGTCAGCAGAGACAAGCCAGTTCTCTTGCAAGACAACACCCGACCACATGTCGCACAAACATTACCAGTCAAATTACAGAGGCTGGATTTGGAAACTGTCATCCACCATATTCACCACACCTTGTACCAACTGACTACCACTTCTTCCAGGCTTTGGACCATTTCTTGCAGGGAAAAATATTCAATTCTCCACAAGCTGTGGAAAATGCCTTTTGCTATTTCGTGGCCACTTGCTCTCCAGGTGTCTTCACTGCTGGTATAAACAAGCTACCCTTAAGATGGTAAAACTGTGTCAATAGTTTAGGTACATACTTTGATTACTTGTACTACATCTTGTTTGAATTATAATAAACTAAACTTTTGATTCAAAATTGGACATTTCATACTTAATGACCTAATATAAAAGACACTTGCACTTAAATGTTTATAGCAGCATAATTCACAATTGCAAAGATGTGGAAACAACACAAGTGCCCATCAATACATGAATGGATCAATAATATGTGGTATATGTATACCATGGAGTATTCCTCAGCCGTAAAAAAAAAAAATGGTGAACTAATACCTTTTATAACATCCTGGGTGAAACTGGAGACCATCCTTTTAAGCGAGGTATCACAAGAATGGAAGAACAAAAACCATATGTACTCACTACTAAACTGAAACTTATAGATTGACATTTATGTGCATATAGGGCAGTAAAATAGAAATCAGTGCAAATCAAAGCAAATCATTGCAAATTCTATGGAAATCATGCAAATGGGAGGGGGAAGAGAGGATGGATAAATTCATACCTAACAGGTACAATACAGAACATACGGATGATGGTCACACTTATAACTTTGACTAAAACTGTACAATAGCAATTCATGTAACCAAAATGTTTATACCTCCACAATATTCTGAAATAAAAAAAAATTCTAAGGAGAAAAAAAAGTATAACCACATCTAAGTATTCTTTCTACAGAGTTTCCTTTTCTCCTCTTGCTGTTGGATATCAGACTCTAGGTTCTTTGACATTTGGGCTCTGGGACTTGTACCAACAGTCTCCAAGGGCTCTCAGACTTTCAGCTCAGACCTGGGGCTGCATAGTCAGCTTCCCTGGTTTTGAGGCTTTTGGACTTGGACTGAGCCACACTACCCTCTTTTCTCATTCCCCACATTGCAGACTGCCTATTGTGGGACTTCATCTTTGCCATGGTGTAAGCCGATTCTTCTTAGTAAACTCCCTTTCATGTATATCCTTGGTTCTGTCCCTCTGGAGAACCCAGGGTACTACATTATCCAAATAATTGCAATTGTATTAACATAATTATTCCTGTAATTGTAAATTTATCCTTTAACTATATGTTTGAAACTGATATATAATGGTGCATTGCCATGAAGAAGTATAACTGGATATGATATCTAAAATCACTGTTGAATATAATGTTGGTATCTACTTACACATCCATCTGTATAGTTAAATACTCTTCCTTTTAAATTGTAATGTATGTGAAGACTGTTTATGTGATTTATGAAAGAACTGTTTATATAACATATATAACTTTGTATGTAATGATATATAATTTACATATAATGCATGATTATGTCATGTAATTCAAATTTATAAAATGTCATATTCTTCACATTATTTAATAATATATATTCTCTTTTTCATAACTAACATATGACATAGTTCTATGAAGAACTATTTATATAACGTAACCTCTCAGGCAACCTGACTATATCTCTCTTTCTTCTATGTCTATGATTATTTGGTGGAATAATTATCTTATTTGTAAGTATATATTATGTTATTTACAAATGGAGATGATATGACCAGAACTTGATAGAAACACCTAGCTTACAATGCCATCTTGTAGCATGTAGCATGTTACATTACTTCAAAAATGTAAAGCTTGCCAAAGGTTTGGAATTAAATGAAGAATTAATAGTATACTTTTTATTCAAAAAATGATTTCAATATTAATACTGGATTAAGTATTCTAAGTAAGATGCTTAGAATAAGCATAGAACATTTAAGAAATACACAAAGGTAACTCATTTTTAAATTAGGAAATTATAATTTTTAATCATAAAGATTTATTTATAATGACAATAAAGATAACTTTCCACTGGACTATAAAATCAGCATTATGGTAGAATTTTTTTAATTAATGTGAATATTCTCCTTACTTTTCTATTGTAAGTATCCATTGCTAGATTAATAATTTACTCTGTGATCTGAAATTACAGAAATTTGATAAGTATTTTGCATGTCATGTTTGTCAATGATTATATAATACTATTACTGATTTCTGAGTCAGTTTTTATTTACTAATTTATTTATTTTGCAAAATTTGAATATCTGATAACAAGAAAGAAATCTTTGAAAAAAGTCTAGAAATTTACCCCTAGACTCCTATGACTAAATATGGATTTTGATTAAGAAGCATCATTTTATTCATCAAAACCAAAGTTAAGTTTCTCCTATCATCTTATTTCTAAGTTAATGTTTAAGAAAGTCATGAAAGTGTAAAAAGGCAAGGCACATAGCAATTAACTGAGCCAATGGTTGAAAAACTAAAAAGGATTCCTGAGTTAACAATTTGTATTATAATTCTGGGGATTCTGTTACTAAACATTTTGTATTTATAAATATTCTAGTACATATGCAGGTAAATCTCAACTCTATCAAATTTTTGTTATTAATGAGATTAGAGATAAAATAAAAATTATGATCAGGGCACGTTCATTTCACAGAAAAAAATTACAAAACCACAATCATTCAGGAGATATTTTGAGAGCAGAGAAAATTGGTAGGACAATAATTTATGAATATTTACTTGAAGGGTTACATTAAAAATTGCCATCTTATGAAGGATAGAAATGAAAAGGAAAAATACATGTAAATTGATTTCTAGTACTCTTTGCAAATGTGTTGGAAGAGAAAGGAATTCACTGTCTTGAATTTTTGTTATTTAATGTTGGTGATAGAAATTCCAAAGTCATTGAAAGAAATTATATTTCAAAAAATTAACTAGATTAACATTTCATAATACATGAACTGGTTTTTAAATAATTTCTACAGCTTTTAAACAATTTGTAAACATAACAATTTGATATTCTTCTGTCTTAAGTTTTGTTATTGGAAACATTAATTTTATCATAATAATACTAACAAAAATCATAAAAATAATTATAATAATAATTACCTATTTAACTTCCAGAAATTGTATTAAAATGTTATATGCATAATGCCAATGGAAATGTCTACATTAAATTTTTTGTACTTTATAAATGACAAAAATTGCCCAGGTTTGTCTAACCAGGTAAGTCCTTATTTTAAGAATAAGTTTGAGGAGTAATGCAACTATGGTGAAGTGATCATCTTAGAGGTTCCATGTATAAAAAAGGAAACAAAAGAGTATAGATGCACTATCATATATCCAAAACCTGCTCTAAATCCACTTTATTTACTATAAAATTGTACTCACAGATTATTCTGTAGGATTTACTTAGAATTCTAAGTTGTAATTTTCCATTCAGTTTCATGATTATGTCGTTTTGGTGTTGGATAAAACCTAGTCTTGGTTAGAATTTAACATTCCTCCTTGGTTTTGTGTAAAAGTCATATTTGCACCATACTATATGGTTGCTCACTAAACTAATGCCTCCTATTCCTATAGGTAACAAAAAATTTTCTATGGGGCCATTTAGTTAATTTTAAAAATTGAAGCATCACTTTGTTGAAATTTTGATAATATGTGTATCAAATTATACAACATAGCATTGTATCTTGCCAGTTTTGTTTCCTAATGCAAAATGCTTAGAAAAGATTCTGATATAGAATAGGAATCAATAAAAATTTGTTGAGTAAACAGATTTTCTTTTCACTTATTTTGTTTATTCATTTATTTATTATTTAATAATTCATTTATTTAACACACATTTTGAGTGTCTATATATTTTGTTAATCACTGAATATAAAAGGGATTTGAAAATATAAATTTTGCCATACTATATATATTTGTACAGATATTTCATTCTACTCACTAGGCACACTGCAATGAAGATGTTTTCATGGACCTAAAGAGCTCAAAAGGTTTTTTGGAATATAATGACCTGTTTCACATTCCTGTTGTTGCCGATCTGTAAAATCACTTGATGCAATTATGAAGAAAGACAATTATTTACAGTTCTATTTTACAAAAATCTCACATATTCAAAAACAGTATGCTCTGAAATTATAAAGTTATAAAATCCATGTTAAAAAGTGTTCAATTTCCAATGATTTGGATGGGTAAATCTCATCATATTTTCGATAGAATTTTATCTATGCACAAGTTAAGAGTAAAAATAACTCATCTGGCTATAATGCTTCATATACTGAAGGCATCATAATATACTGGGTTCCTGTAGTTTTCTTCATCCCTCAAAGCAGAAATTTTTAATAAGAGGCTGTGGTAAACTCAAGCCACTAATGTCATGCATTATTTAGCCCCAACTATCACAATGGTATCCATGAACTTTCTTTGCTCATTATTTTTATGCTTGCTTAAAAATAGCAAGCAGCTGTTGTATCTCGTCCTCTTATCAGATCCACAGAGCTATGCGAAGTTGGTCTGAGTGACTACTTGGCAGAGAGCCTTCAAGCACTTCTGAGACTCTCATGCTGATTCAGTGGGTGCCAAGCTTTCTTCTGACTCAGGCGCTAATGGAAGTACTTCTCAAGAATAGCTGCACTATGCCTGATATTCCCAGAAAAGAAGACTGTAGTTAACAATAATATATTATATAGTTCCAGAGGGGTTCCAACATGGCAGATTAGGGGTGCCCTCCTGGCTCTCTGCTCCCAGAGCGAAAAGTGAAGAAAGCAGATAGCCACAAGCGAGCGATCCGCACTTCCACAGGACCAGCTTCGCAAGCCTGCAGACATCCACCGGGAA